>JAVHNC010021343.1:13174-23278 GCA_034782935.1 Micropsitta keiensis | reverse complement strand
TGCCCATGGCAGGGGGGTTGGAACTTGATGATCTTAAGGTCCTTTCCAACCCTAACTATTCTATGATTCTGTGATCTAGGAGATGCCTGAGTTTTAGAAGAAAGCTGTTAAAGTTGTACAGCATCAAAGTTGTTCTTGGTATGTGTGAAAACTGATTTTCTACTATTAGTTTGGGAAAAGTTGAGACGATTCTGTTTCTGTACAGTGTAAGTTGGTAAAAGACAAACAAAATCAAAGACTTCCATATCAGTACACTAGCTGTTTTTAGTCTTATATTGATGCAAGCAAAACATGTTAAGCCATTTGCAGTCTGCCTATGCATGCCATTTCCCAGTAGAATAAACACCTGAAGGGTTTGATTTTAAAACAGCATTTAGAAGGGAATTATCCGCTGGTTTTAGGTTTTTGGTTTTAGCTTTCTCCTTAGGGGAAACAGACCATAGATGACCAAATGAAAAAGGTCTGTTGTTCTGCTCAGATAGGAGCTGCTCTGCCTGTCTGCTACGAGTTCAATAGCTTGACTGTTTGTTTTATTATATATATTTCTGTTTAATCACTGGGCTCAGTCTTAATCTTTTATTGGTTCTTTTCCAGACAGTGCTTTGGAGCTGCTTATTAGCTCTGTCCTTGTAATCCTAGATTATTGCTGTTAAACTGTTAAATGGAAATTTAGCTCTAAGACTTGTGGGAATTCATCCTGGCTACAACTGTGTTATCTGTGCAGCTGGTTTTATATGATCCTTGATCCTAGTGGAGAGCCGAGGTTTGAGAAAGGTGCATTAGGAAAGATGCTGGACAGCGAGTGTTGTTCACAGCTGGCAAAGTGAGCCCTTTATTTTAAATGCAGTTCTAATGACCACTGAGTGCATCTGATGTCAGGTCAGCATGCACGAAAGACAACATAGAGTAGACACTGAGAAATTCCATCTGGTGGATAGAATTGGGGTCATTTGGGGAATTTCTTAATTTACTGTTAATTTTTTTTAGCACTGAATTGAGGTTCTGCCATATAAACATTCTTACTCCAGTTAGTATTTTAGTTCTGACGGCTAGTGAAAATAATTCCATCACCTTTTAATTTAATGAAAAAGGAACTTTTAGAAAATACAGTGATATGTTGAATGGATTAATTTCACTGGGAATAAGGAAAAGTTCTTCCTTAAGGGTCTCTATCATGGGAAGTCTTTAAAAGGGAAATGCATGTAAGGTTACAGTTGATGTAGATGATTTTGAAGGTGACTTTGTCAGGTGTTGATGGGTGACTATGGGAATTTTCAAAGAGTGTGGTCTGATGCTAACTAACCAGGTTCACCTGATTAGTATAACCAGGAGTAGTTCTCATCTCAGAAGTAGAGTCCATCCTCAACGGGATTTTGTAATTCTACATAAATCTGAGTAGTGTTAGGCTCGGTAATAAACATAAATGTGCTTACACCAAACCCGACACCACAACACAGTGGGGTAGGAGGTGTTGCTGCTGTTAAGATCTTCACCACTGAAGAAGTGTCAGAGCCACTGTTCATACAGAATTCAATGTTGACACTGTTGCCTTTGTTAAAATGTTCAACTGATTTTTTAAGTGCTCGAGCTTTTCCAATACTGTGCAGTTAAGTAAGTAAAAAGTATTTCTCTACTGATTCTATTTATTGTCTTTGCCAATAGAAAGGCAACTCTTAAAACATGGTCATGTATGACTACAGAAGCTGCTAAGAAAGCTGGATACTACAAGTATGACATTAGGTTGTATAGGTCAAATTTATCCTTACTGAATTCTGTGTTGTCATGGATACAGTGCCATTGGTACCTGAGCTACCTACTTTAAAACTAGCTCAGTCATGTCAATTGTATTGCAGTTTCTGCAAAGTTTTGGTTTAGTCTGAAAGTGAATAGAATAAAGATCTTTTATAGTACAGAAATGTTGGTTCTGAAGCAGCAAGAAGTCCTACTTTCCTCCATGTGTTTACCTCTGATCCTACTGGTTTAATACTGAGAAATGCTTTTATTGTAAAGCTCTGTAGGGTACTTTTAGGATGAGATCTTTCTTGTGTGGCATTTATTTACATTAGATATTGGGCAGTATTCTCAATGGAAGAGTACCTCTTTTGGTACTTTATTCCCTATGACCCTTATTCCACAAAATCTCAGCATAAACAGTCTGGGAGAAATATACTGTAAACATTTGTATTTATTAATGCAAATGGAAATCACACAGCTAAATCCCCATGCACAGGACTAAATGGTTACCCTCCGTGTAGATTTTAAGTGTACTCAAGGACAGAACAACCATTCCCAGTGTTCAGAAATAGTAAAAGGTGCCATTCAAGAGCTATGGATGTTTTCTTGTTATTGAGTGGGAGAGTTTGAAGCTAATACAAAAGAGTGGGTTCTATAATGTAAGTATTTCCTGTCTTAAAGCTGCTATGATATAATTATAATTATAAAGATGATGTAATGCTATCAGTTTCTTGGTTATTAGTTCAGCGAACTTGTAGAAAGCCCATTATACATAGTACCACTTGTTAATAAGCATTCAGCTTTCTGGAACAGCCCCTGCAAAAAAGTCAGTAATCCAAAGAGGCGAAATGAAAACAATGTAGGGGGAAAATATAGATGCAAGCAGAAGTGAAGTTTCCTGCCCAGGTCATAGCGCTAGACAGCTGAAGTGGAAATGTACTGATTGCTTCTTAGTTCCTGTCTAGCACCTGATATGCAAACCCACAGAGTCATAGTATGTACTGAAAGCATTGAGCAACCCCTCTGGCAGACCTTATTAAAATTGCCTGGGAGCAGAATCACAATGACAGGATTACATGGCTCCTAACGTTATCATGACTGACCCTGGTGCTGGCTTCTCAAATGGCACGGGGAGGCCCATACCTTCCATTGATTCATGACATCTCTTCTTTGCGAAAGGGTGGCAGGAGAAGTCTGCACCAGCCCAGTGGCTATAGCATGAACCTGTGAGAACATCAGCAGGGGGCTGGCTTGAACCCCATCAGCAGAGACTGGCCTGTCCATCTACTGCAAAGTGGGACATCAGGCACACCAGCTACCCCAACCCAGTAAGTTAACCCTGTACCTCAAAGGAGAGACGCCAGTATAGATTTAACTTGTACAAGGAGCTTCTCTTTGGTGTATTTTCAAAGTGACAGTAGGAAAAATATCATCAGACTTTCCCCAAAGTGAGACTGTAATGCCTTCAGTTATAGTCTATGCTGCCTGCTTTTGTTGGGGTAAATCAATGCTATTGTTTTTAAAGATAAATGGCATAGCTTTGCATATACCTGCGCTGGTAAATGTGTCTGCTGCAACTTTTCTAGAAGTAGCAATAAAAGGACAAGTAATGACAAGACCAGAGTATATTAAATGTGGAATGTCTTGTACAGCTTACTAAAACCAAACCCCTGTCTTTGATTTACTAAGCCACGAAAATAAATTACAGTTTAGACTTGCTTTCCTCTTCTTTTTGGGACCCAGGAAGGCTAATGCTTTTATAATAACTGTTTATTAAATGTCTGACTTCATGATCCTGACCTAAGCACTGAACAGGAGACCAGTACAGGAAATTTATGCCTCAAACCAGCATAGTATCTCAAACTATTATTGAATTGCAGCACTACAATATAGCTCACAATAAAGCTTGTAACAGCACTGAGTTCTTTGCAGCTCTTTCTCTTTAAAATCTCCTGACATACTTTTAAATCAATTTCTAATAGGAAAACCATTTTATTTATTTATTTATTTATTTATTTCCCCACAAGGCAATAAATAAAATGTTTATAGAGAGGAGAATTCTGTCTCTTGCCCCACTGTGCCTGAGCAGTCCAGGAACTGCAAGAGATTAGGACTTCTTCACTTCCCCTTTGACTGAAAGAACGACTGGTGGTGTTCTTGATGGTGGCCCTGTGCACCACACAAATCCTTCTCCAGGCTAGATGACCTAGAGTCCATGCAAGTATTCCTAATTCGCAGAAGTGGCTTAAAATCCATCATGCCACAGGCAGTAGAGCTGTGTTTTGTTCCAGTGGATGGAGTTTCAGCTACAAAATAAAGAGGAAAGTTTATATAAATGATAATGGTTTCATTTTATGGTTACAGTGGGGTTTGTTTTTTTCTTAAACAATGGCAAACTAGTAGCTGAATTAAATCAAAACAGTAGTCATAAAACATGGGAATAGAGAGAAATTCGGGTTCATCTTCAATTTCTATTTTCTGATCCTACCTTTTAAATAAGCAACAGATTAATATCAGCTCTGCATCTGAAGCAAAAAAATAATCATACAGCACCTGTGCATCTGCAGTAACATTGAGCTAGTTTGTTAACAATCAAAAATAGCTTTAAGGGTTTGGAGAGATAAATTGTATTGCTAGGTAAGTGAAAAATATCAGCGTCTATTTTTATTATCTAGTTTGCTCTGAATGAGGGAAAACCACTGATTTTTTTCAACAAGCTAGACTACAAATGTAATCTAAGTTATACTCTGTATACATTTAAGGTTCTGTCTCTGTAAGAGATTTTAAAAGCTGCATTTCTCCTATATTTTTATTTAGTGGCTGCTTACCAGGATCTTGGTTTTGGGGTTTTTTTTATTGCTAAACAGGACGATGAAGAAGTTACAGCTGGACATGTTTATCAAAGGAAGAGGTTGCTCAGTACAGATTAAATTTCTAATGGATTTTGATGTCCCCTTTTCAGAGCATGCACAGATAATAATTCAGAACCTTGTAGCCCAGTCAGGCCTGGTTGGTAGAAAGCATATCCTGCCTCCAACGCAGTATCCTAAAAGCCAAGTTGCTACTGAACTTCGCAAAATCCTGTTGCATATCATGAAGTTGTTCACCCTTCTCATAACCTATTTATTTCTTACGTTTGAAAAATGCGGCTTTCTCAGAAATGGAGACATTATTTTTCTAAAACTATTTTTGAAATGACATTTGGAGGGAGAATTTCACCTGAAATAAGTGTAGTAAAATGAGAGCAACTGCAAGATGGTTTCATTGAGAAGTGTTTCGTAATATCAACCATGGATATTGCTGTGAGCTCTATCCGTATGGAAAATGACACAAGTGAAAAAGGAAATGTCATTCTCTTTTTTTTTTTTTAATCTTAAAAAGCTCCTTCCAATAGTATTAATTTAATTTGTTTCTAAAAGAAGCCTTAGCTGGGCTATCAGGTTTGAGATTTAACGGATACATTTCTGGTTTAAAAGATTAATTTTACCCTGGGACTTGGGTGAAGACTGACTCATTTTGCTCTGCAATAGTAGTATATTTTGTAGCTATAGGCTTTGATGGAGAGCAGCCTGCCCTCTGCTCCACAGAATGCCTCTCGGGGGAATGTTCACTGTAGTAGTTTAGATGATAACCACTTCCAGAAAGCGTAATGGATGACAAAGCAAACAGTGAGCTAGTTTGACCCATGACAGTTTGAAGGCTTTAAAATTGCTGACCTTACTCGAAGCTTGCAGTTGGACTTTTCATTTTTTAACTTCCCTATGTGGAAAATGGAATAGAAGTGTGCTGGGATTTTCACCAGAAAGGCTTGCAGCTGGGTGTCCTGTACCTGCTGTAGAAATTGTATTTCCTATATAGTGTGCCTTGGTGAAGGCAGAAATGTAGATCACTGTCATGGAGGAGCTGTCATATCATTTGGAAGAGAAATGCTTCTGGTTTGGGATGGTTATCAACTTTGGTTTCTGTTACCATCTGGACAACCCATTGTGACAATAAGTCTGAAGTGGTTGGTGCCCTGCACTTCTGTAGTTATTTCAGAAGTTGACGTTAAAATGAACATTTAATGAAGGTCATCCTATGAAGTGACCTTCTGTCCAGCCATGGCTATGTTGCTAGTGTCATCTCAACCATCAGTTCTGATGTACGTGCTAAGTTACAGGCATAGAAGTGACTGCTTTATTGATGTGTCTTTTGGGTTTTCCTTCATGCACAGTGTATAGACTATAATATGCAAGGTTCTTACATCTGCTTTGCAGCAGTACTGAGAAATTTTGCTGACTGAGATGTAAACTATACTTATTTTTGTGTAGTAAGATGCCATTGTTAGAAAACAAGTACTTCACTCAGGCATACAAATGTTGTTAAAAGAAAAAAACAAAGAACTCAGAGTTTGTAACCTAGACAGATGTCTGCCCATTTAGACTGGATGTATGAAATTTATTGTTGTTTTGGTGACTTCTAAGGCATCAGCTTCAAGTTTAAAGGGTTATCAAGAAAACAGTGTTAATCAAGTTTATGCAGTTCTGCAAAACTTTCCTGTAACTCTTTTTGCTGGCATTATATGGATTTTCATATTGTGTCAGACAATTCAGTTTTGGGCTTCTCTACTCAGAGTTAAGAAGGTTGTTCTAAATTTGCACTGGTAAAATCCTTATGGCACCTAATGCTGCAGTACATGCCTTACATAGTATGCAGAGTGGTAGAAGTATATACACACTTTCATTCAGTGTGTTTATTTATCTTTCAACTTACAAGGCGTAAAGCTTAAGGTCTAGTATTTTTAATACTTCAATAGTCCTAAAGTGCTATAACTATAAAGGTAAATGGTCTATGAAACTATATACTTAGCATCTTCAAAGGAATAATGTGTTTAGAAACCCAATGAAATAAGACTAAATCTGTCAACGTAAGACCTGCTTCAGAGAATGTGATTTTCATAAAGTTATTTTTTTCTACAGAATTATCAGGAAAGCTGTTAATCAGTTGGATAAAAAGCCCATTAAAGAGATGACAGGGGGAGGGGGAAGAGCCAAATATGCATTTTAATTGCTCAAATTAAAGGCAGTGAAAATAATTCCATTTGGCCAAGGCAGCCAGTATTTGTTGTAATAAAAGTAAGTGACAAAATTCATACGGTAAAGAAAGTGAACTGGGATTTCTGAGTTTCTAAACATCAAAGATGTGTAAATGCTTCTTTGGAAAAGCAAAAACAACCAACCAACCAACAAACCAACCAACCAGACCTTCACCATTCAGGGGGCTTTAGGTTAGCACAATTACGTTATGTCATTTTCTTTTGTGCTTGCTTTTATTACTAAAGACAGATTTGTTTCAAAGCGCTTAGCTATGCAGGAATCAGTAGGGGAGAGAGAAATGTTTATACGTATGCCATCTGAGTGTTTTGTGAGGAGCTGCAAATGTGGCAGTATCTAAGACATCAGTAGGAAAGAAAACCTTACAATAATTGCAATAGTGATGTATGAAACAGCAGCAAGACACAAAATATATATTCCATAAGAGATACAGGAAGTTATCTAGTTCCTAAATGCAGAGCTATTGCTTCTTCCTGAGGCGGTCTCCAAGATGCACATTTTGAAACTGAGGGATCAGAGTAGGAAGTTAACCTCTAGGTGTGCTCTGCTCTTGAAATTTTCCCCTGCCATCACTTGTTGACCACCTTCCGAGACAGGACAGGCTATGCAGGCAACAGACCTAATCCCAAGGGGTCCCTTTTATGTCAGCTTCTTGCATTACTGCTCTAAGCTTGCAATTGTTAAAAAAACCCCAAACAATTAATCCCTAGGACATTCCATCACAGTAGGTATTATTCCTGTACATCAAGCTAGACATGTGCTGAATGTCTCTGACAAAGCAAGGACAAGAAGTCCAACATTATATTATTTGAGTAACTAGAGTTTGAGTAATTGACCTCCTGGCTGTGTATTTTCAGCAGAATTTGGTACTTTGTATAATAAGCCACCCTAGTGATCACAGTCATCCATCTGGGGCCAGTCAGTGCGGATTTGCTTGTTTTAAGACTAATGTTTCAGAATCAAATATCAGATCAAGTTTAATAGCATATTGGATTCCAAGTGTGAACATACCCTTGGAGTGTGAGAATAAAGGACAGGTAAGATGATACCGTTAGTGTTGCTAAGAACAGCTGCAGGGTTTGAGGAGGCTGAAGAGGAGGAGCATTACTTGGACAGGAGCCTGAAGTCTGTACTTTGGTGAAAAACCTTTCTTTAAGTTCTAAGTACACTATTTGCATTTGATAAGGTTACTTGAGGATTGCACCGTCCACATTTCAGGGGTTAAAAGCACCAGCAGTCTCAAGAATCTTCTTTGCCCAGGTTTGCAATAGTTAAAAATAGTGGTGTTGGGCTTCAAAACAATAAGACCTATAAAGACGTGATCAAATGGTTAATTAAGATATATGTTTGCTCTCATCTGTCATTAGAGAATGAAAATATTCTAATGTGATGTATCTCTTGAATGATGTAGCTATTATTATGTCATCTCTAATTATGTAATGAGGTTTGAGTTTTCAGTTCTATTCAGATACTTTTCAGGGGTTTCTTGATACAAAAGCAGTTTAGCCCCCTCTATGTATCCAGTAAAAGTGAATTCATTGAGACGTGTTGAAGATTAAAGAACTAAATCTTGCAATTATTAAGAGTCAAAAAACATCCTATGTAACAAAACGGAGAAGTATTTTATAGAATGATTTAGCACCTTTGGCAATCAGTGGAGAAAAACAAATGAGGTTGCTGCTAATGGGTTTTCCTTGGAAAATCCAGGAAGCCAAAGAGAGTTAAGAAATAAGTGTGAATAAGGCACATAACAGCCTTAAGCCTTTTAACATGTCTATAATGCAATGCAGATGCTTGCAAGCGTTTCTGAGGTAAAACTGAGAAAGTAAGCTCTTGAAGTGCATGCTATGTATCAGCATACCCCTGTTTCTAAGTTAACCGCCCCACTGTCAGACGTGCCATTAAGTTAGGTGCCACGTTTTGCTGAAGAAAGCAGTTAACTACAGGATGTCACCTTGTGTCTCTATCTGACTCTGTACTTGAGCTCTGTGAACAGACAAGCTTAGAGACCACCACGCGTATCTCCAGCCAGCAGTGACAGATAGCCCCTTGGTTTTCAAGTTTTATACAAAATTCCAAAACATTAAGATGATATATATATATATATGTATATATTTCCCACAGTGTTTATTCATTTCACATGGTAGCTTCCACTACTCTCACTGCCATTCTTCTTGCCAGCTCTCTTTAAAACTGTAACCTACTCAAGTGCTGTCTCTTATTATAATCTAAATTTATAAATAAAAGTAAATGACTGCTTAAAAAAAAAAACAACAAAGAACTTGGCTGACTACAGGGATGTGTTATTACAAATCTCTTTGCTGTGAAAGAGCTTGTCTTTTCCTTCCAAATGCTAGTCTAATTTCCATAATGATTATTTTAGCTCTCCCTTCCTTTTTAAAATCAGCATTAAATTAAAAAATGAATATGTTCCAGTGGTCAAATCTGTTGGTGGGAAAACATTCTTAATGGGAGTATAACCTTGTTAAAGGCTGAGTGAAAACCAAATTATGTCCTTACAAAGACAGCAACAATGCAGCTTGTTTCTGGCATAAATGGAGGAGGGAAGGAAATGTGAGCTATAAACAAATCTGTGCAGTGGAGGCAAGCTTATTGTCTAACAGGGTAACCGTGTGGTACAAAGGAACGACTGCAGGAGTAGGCTGATAGAAGTGAATAATTGGCAGAAGAGATGCTTCTGTGGTAACCCTTGAAAAAGCAGTTTTCTTCCTTAGAGTCTGTGCTCTTCATTATCCTTGACTGAGGAAATTAATCAACTGACAATTCATAAAATGTATAACCATGGTATTTCTAAACGGAAACTTAGCATACCCTTATGCATGGTAGGCAGAAGCTTTCTCTTATAGTGAATCACAAACAGAGGAAAAATCTTCAAGCCAGTTTCTTAGATGGTGGGACATGGACTTTCACTGGAGTTATGTTTATTTATATGAGCTGACAGTCAGCACTTTTAGCTTCTGCAGCATTAGAAAGCAGTCATAGATGAGTCAAAAAATGCTTCTCCTTCTACAATGATAAAGAATCATAGAAATTTTGCATTTCCTATTTGAGGTTATAGCAAGTACATAAAATAAGTAAGCTGAAAATATTTATTTCTCATAGACTTCAAAATGAGCTTAGATGTGGTGAGTTGGTTTATATTTTGAATGGAAAAGGGAAATAATGTTGGATAACTTTTTAAATTAATATTTTTAATTATAATTGCTTTCCTTAGAGAAAAGAGGGAAAGTGTTGATAAGTGCTAGAAATTAGGTAC
>JAVHNC010021076.1:30670-47299 GCA_034782935.1 Micropsitta keiensis | reverse complement strand
TTAATTCTAACTGGGCCTTAGCTTTCCTAACCTGGTCCCTAGCTTCCCGGACAACATCCCTGTATTCTTCCCAGGCCGCCTGTCCCTGCTTCCACCTTTTATAAGCCTCTTTTTAACTTTGAATTTTCCTGAGCAGCTCCTTATCCATCCAAGGAGGTCTCCTGGACAAACATCTCATATTAAAACATCAGCTGAAGGGGTACTGTCCAAGATGTGTCATTATCTCAAACAGAGCATAAGCCGGATGCACCCTAACAATTCTTAGACACTATTTGATCAGGCGAGATCCATCATGAAGCATATCTCATCAGCCTTGATCAACCAAACATCAGAAACTTGTGCTGTCATCTGTTACCATTTAGCAGGGAGAATAACCATCATCTGAAATTCCCATGCCCTGAAAGCACTGCCACTCAAGCCAGCCTATACAAAGGAAGAAATTAATTACTCTTACACAGTGATACTGTACTCTCACCTGAACTGGGTGAACCCTGGTTTGTGTATTTCCAACACCTTCCACTGTGGTCACTGCTGCACCATACAAACAGCAAATGGGAAGCAAACATGCATTTGCTGAGTAATGTCTTTGAACCATAAAGGAGAATAAATAACATGAATTATTATTTTTTTATAATATTCATTAATATTATTTTGCAGTCAATCAAGGCATAGTCTGTGCTTACAAAGCAGTCATTATCATCATTGGTAATGAGAAGAGAATAAGCTTTATGGAAGGGATCACTTACCAGCTGTGTCTCTTGTACCCACTATAAACCCCACATCTGTGAGGACAGTTCTGCAGAATTTGTATTTTCTGAATACTTCAGTCTTTTCTAATTGCTCTCTTGTCTCTCCTGCTCACAAGCAACTTGTTAAGTGCATTTTGGAGCAGGAAGATGAGGAAGGGAGGGCTGGTGTAGTAAAGGATTACTGCTGCATATTTATAATAAAATTTCTGGCTCAAAGGTAATTCTTATGTAAAATAAATGTAAGTCTGAATAGGAACTATATACTAAAAATGAAAATTCCTCAAAGCTTTTCAGCATCAGCAATATAATGCTTTGGTTTACTATAATCAAAATGTTTCTTGTCAAGTGTCATTCTGACTGCTTCAATTTCAGCTCTTAGAATATATGTAAACATTTTCATTTGCATTGAATTCAGTATAATGCAACTGCCAAAACAAACAACTGGAACATTTTGACTTTTTCCCCACATAAAACAATATTCAACTGACAATGACAGGTTACTGCTTAACAATTTGACTGGTGTTTTCTCAATTTAGAAGTAATTTATTCCAGTTTTTATTTACTGAAACTCTTGAGTATCAAAGTCCTTTTTGTGGGTGGGCCGTAGGAATGGAGTTAAAGGGCTGGTAAGACTCAAACTTCTGCCTGCCCTGTCTTCCCAACAGTCATATGACACTGCTGGTTTTGTCTGGGATAGAATTACCTTCCTTCACAGTAGCCATGGGGAGCTATGTTTTGGATTTGTGCTAAATACTGAGTTGATAACCCAGGGATGTTTTAATTACTGCTAAGCAGTGCTTACACAGAGTCACAGCCTTTTCTGCTTATCACCCCACCCCACCAGCGAGTAGGCTGGGGGTGCACAAGGAGTTGGTAGGGGACACAGCCCAGCATATAAAGCTGGGAGAAGGAAGTGGGGGGAAGTTCAGAGTGATGGTGTCTGTCTTCCCAAGGAACTGCTATGTGTGATGGAGCCCTGCTTTCCTGGAAATCGCTGAACACCTGCCTACCAATGTGAAATGGTGAATTTAATTCCTTGTTTTTCTTTGGTTGTGCACACACCTTTTGCTTCACCTATTAAACTGTCTTTATCTCAAGTCGGGAGTTTTCTCACTTTCACTGTCCAACTCTCTCCCCTCTCCCACCATGGAGGAGTGAGTGAGTGGCTGTGTGAGACCTAGTTGCCAGCTGGGGTTAAACCATGACACAGAGATGCAGGTAGAAGCCACCACATTCTAGTCACCAATAAACAGGGTGTTAAATATATGCCTCCCAAAAAGAAAAACTCCTCACAGGAGCTACCAGCATACATGAGCAAATTAAGCACTTGAGAATGCTATATTATAAATATATCTGATACATAGCTGAATCAATACTATTTTTTTACAGCAGTCTCTTTTGGATTAAGGTGATCCTTTGGATTCTTTCACTGTTAAGTACAGATTCTAGAAATCTGTTTATACAGTTTCATATCTGGAAATGGTATCTACAGCCATAAAATTGTGTGGTTTTCCAAATTTTCTGTTAAGGATACTGTATCTTCTTTGAAGCTGGCTCATAAGTTGATATCATCACCGTGCAGGCGCCACAGCCACCTCCTCCACAGCCATACTTGGTTCCTGTAAGATGGACTGAAAATGCTGCCATTAGGGAAAAAAAAAAAAAAATCAGGTTGCGTTCTGGCCTTTATTCTGCACAAAAGCTTGAGGCCACCTTTTTGCTGAACCACTACAGAACACAGAATTGGTTTGGTATGACTGCACATGTATCAGACTCTATGTTGGATTAAAATTTTCAGTGAAAGTAAGATTGAATCTAAGGAATGACATGACCAAAATCCTGGTCTCAAGAAAACAGAAAACTTGATTTCAACTTCTGTTGGAAGAGGAGTAAGTTGAGATAGAAAGAGAAAGTGA
Organism: Micropsitta keiensis; assembly: GCA_034782935.1. Taxonomy (NCBI): domain Eukaryota; kingdom Metazoa; phylum Chordata; class Aves; order Psittaciformes; family Psittacidae; genus Micropsitta; species Micropsitta keiensis. The sequence continues at coordinate 44,634 of JAVHNC010021076.1, read as the reverse complement.
TAAATAGTTTCCCAACTGAAAATTATGAAAGAAATATGTAATAGGCAAAACAGCTATATTCCTGAAGTTCCAGTGGAACACTAAAACCAATATCCCTTCTTCTCCCAGAGGGCCCATTCATAGTCATATTAATCTTGCCTCCCATCTGAAAAATCACATTTATAAGAGAAGTACTCATTTCTATGAATCTGTAACAGTGGCCAACCTGAAGCTGTGAACTGACAAACAGCTAATCTGGTGCTCTACAGCCACCAAAAGGAAGATGACTTACTCCCTATTTCTTCTGTCCTTCCTCTATATGCTCCAAAACCCAAGATCTCTTGCACTGAGTCTTTTTCTCACCTGTCTCTTCCACGAACTAACTAATGATGAACTGACTACTTGGCAGTTAAGACCCTAATCGAGCTGTAAGAGAGACTTCTACAGAACTCCTACTCTATCAAACTGTACATATACCAGCCAAAAGGTTCTTAGGTTTCTTTACGGGGGGAGAGGTACACACATACATGTCATACCTGATGACATAACTTTGTTTAGGAAACCAGGCTAAAAATACAGCAGTGCAAGGAAGAGTATTTGGCTTAAGAAAGACACATAATTTAATATGCTTGTTTTATTGCAAAGGAGTCACAACTTCCTTAACCTAGAAAATCACCTTTTAATTATAATTCCTGAGAATTTTGTTCTTATAAGGCTTTCAAAAGAGTGATTTATTTGAAGTGACTTTCAAATAAGGGGACAAGAAAAGGATACGTCTCCTTCGCAGGTAAGATAACAGCATTTGTTCAGGATCAGCGTTTTTCTCTATTACCTGCAGTAAGAAATGAAAAACAAGGTTTAACAAAGAAACCAAGGATTTTCAAAATACAGGGCACAGACTATATTCCCACAAAGCCAGAAGAGAATTCTTCTCTAGTTCCCTCTCTTAGAACTAGACTAATTGCAAAGATCACGGAACAGTTTGGGCTCCTTCTGGGAATTTCATCTCAGACAGATAAGTTTTATAGAAAAGAAGTGCCAGGGCACCTTGCAACTACTAAAAATAGCTGCTGCTCAGTGAAAGGTCATACTGAGGCCACATTAGAAGTGAAAATGCAGGAGAATTTTGCTACGATAGAGGCAGCATAGCATAAAGAATATTTTGCAGATTTTTAGAGTGCCCCTGACACTTTCACCGACTGGGATGAACACTTGAGAAGCCTGTAAGACTATCAGCAGGATCCAGTTTTCTTCTAGCTTTATATAAACTTTTACTTGCCCTAACAGACTAGCAATAGAGAGCAAGAGAAAAGCCCACATTCTTGACAGATTACAGTATTTCTTATTCCATTGCTTAGAATCAGCTAGTCCATTCCAGTTACACTGAATCAACAGCCAGTTTAATTCTTGCAACATTATCTTTGGCCAGTATGCTGGCCAATCGTCCGTATTTTGGCACCTGAGTCTTGCTGACTTTCTGTCGTGCCTCTGAAACTCTAATACCATCTGATACTTCTCCCAGTACCATCGAAGATGAGAAGCCAGGCATTTACACATGAAAAACTAGTTTGCTTGCCAGCCAAATCTGATACCTAACTGAAAATTCATTTCCTTTTGATGTGTTTTTTCCCTCAAACACAGCACAGCTAGCTAAAACGGGATGTTGTAATCGTATTTGTCCTCTTTCTGCTGCTTCTCTCCTTCTAACAGCACTTGCTGTAAGCAGAAGAGCATAGTAATACGTGGGGGTGGATTCACTTCCTACCAGCAAGGAGATGGGAACGAGTGCTTCTGGAAGCTTGTGTGAGCATTCAGTTAAGTCTGAGGAAACCAAATCCGTGCCCACACTCTTCAGGGTTACTTCTGGATCAGCAGCCGCCCTTTCTCCACACTCTTTGCGGACAACACTTACCTTCCTCCCATTCACATAGAAAATCAGGTCGTCGGCAGCCGCTCCTCGAAGAGACATCGCGTCCCAGCCAGGAACCAGCCGCAGTTGCAGGGGCCGCAGCAGACGGGGCCTCGGCCGGGGCCGGGTCCGGGCCGCGGGGGGCGGGAGAGGGGCGGCCCGAGCGGCACCGCGCCCGCCGCCGGAGGCTGAGCCGCTGTGTCTGGAAACGTGACCCATCAGCTGTTCCTGACATCGACAGCCAGTCACGCAGTTTATATACCGGATCCTTTTAAGACATATTCAAACCTCATGCTTTCCCAAAGGACATGTTCGTTCCTCCAGAGCAAAACGGCAACGTGAGCGTCGTTAACTGTTGAGACACTAACACTAAAATCTGCAAAGGTAATTTTAAATTGTTGTAGAATCCAACAATGTAGTGGTGATGATCCCAGTGGGAATTTTGTATATACCTGCACTCGCAAGATAATCACAGTAACTTCCAGGTATTACAAGCATTTGTAAGGGCTACTTGTGGAAGCAAGGGTTTATAAAATCATAAATATTTTCCTCTTCCTGTTTAAATACATAGAATTCATTTTCCTACAAATTTTAAAACAATTGAAGTCTTTAGTAGTAGTAAACTATTAAATGTAAAAAATGGGTAAAAATAAAGATTGAATGAATATGAGAAAAAGCAACTTTGAATTGATAAAAAGAAGTTAAAGTTACCTTATCCTCAGAAAAATAGCCTTAATCCCTGCAGCATCTGCAGATTAATTTTTATCTCAACTGAGCTGGTTTTACATCTTTTCCCTGGCAAGAGCTTCTAATGTATCAACTGATCCAGTAAAATAAAGCACATTTGGTGAAGATTCAACAGGCAATGTCTCATTATTCATACAGTACCTAAAGTAAGAAACCGTTTTGCAGAACAATTAAAAGAACGGCATCCTAGAAAACAGAGTCAATTTTCTCTGTGCATAGAACATCAATTTGAGCAACAAAACAAGTAAGGATGGAGAAAACAAGGGAAGAAGGGCAGTAGCAACAGTACCATTATTTCAGAGTTACTGAAAATAGCTTTGCACATCTTCAGGTCATTTTCTTTATCCTTTGCTACTTGTAAAGATATTTATACCAAACAGAAGAAACTAAGGCATAAAGCCCTAGGCCTTGTACTTTCATTGAAAATTACATGCTTTTATTTGGAACACTGTAGCAGCCTAGCTGGTAACACCTGAGGCTGCGTGGAATAACAGGACCTTCACTGAGAAAATAATTAAGACCATTTCGAAAAAGATTGGGATTTTTTTCTGAGAAAATGAAGCATGTGCTTCTATTTCCAGCTTTCAAACCGTGGCCAACAGAGAAAAACAAATGCTTTTTAAAAATCACTGTGCTTCGCTTCTGCAATGCCAGCATAGGGAGCACAAGTGGTAACAGATACTTCTTTTGCATTTCTAATGACACAGCTGGTGATGCTGATAAACAGTGAAAGCTAGCAAGAACATTTCAGTTAAAAAAACCCAAGCAATTAATTACAAACTTGGTAAAAAATACAAAAAATGTATAAAAATATTCTATGTGTAATTATTTTTAAAATCACATTGAATTTCCATATTGGTGGAATACTTTTTCCCATGGGGGTCTTGCTGTCCTTGTTGCTGTACATTTACAATCTTTGCATGAACTCTGGAATGGGTGACCATAGCTAGACAAGCTCTGTTTAGGGGATAAGGTCCCCTTTGTAAACTACCTTGCTAGTGGAGTATTTAACTCCAAATTCATATATGGAATGTTCTACAGGATCTTTGGGAAACAGCCTTGGAGCTACAGACTCTCATTAAAAAACAAAACAAAACAAAACCCACAACAAAAACCTGTAAATAATGCTTTTGTGCCCCTTTACTGCTTATGGTTAAAAACCTACATGTAGAAGGAACGCACCTGAAAGTTCCATCTAGCTTCCCATGTATGACTTCAAAATATGCAGCTGAAATTCTGGCATCTCACAGGAGAAGGGTATCAGTTCCCCTTGTTGAATTTCATGAGATTCCTCTTGGCCCATTTCTCCCGGCTGTCCAGGTTCATTTGAATGGCAATGGAACCATCCAGTGTTTCAGCCACCCCACCCATTTTTGTATCCACTGCAAATCTGTATAGTCTGTTTCATTATACAGGCTGTTAATGATTACATTAAACAGTACTGGCCCCAATGTGAAACCCAAGGGAGCTCTAGTGTTTTGCCTCCAGCTGGAGGCAAACTGGATGCTGCTGATCACAACCCTTTGGGACCAGTGGTTCATCCAGTTTTCAATACACCTCACGTTGCACTTAACAGATACTTTGTCAGCTTGTCCATGGAGTTTTGTCAGAGGCATGTCAAAAGCCTTACTAAAGTTGAGACAAACAACATCTACTGCTCTGACCCGCCAACCTAGTTTTTGCACAGGAGAACACCAGTGGGTTAATAAAGCATCATTTCCCCTTTGTAAATCGATGCCAACTACTCCCAGTCATCTTCTTGTCTTTAACATGTGGAAACAGTTTCCAGGACTGTTTTCTCCAACAGCTTCCCAGGGTACAATAGAAGCTACAATGAAGTACAAAGAGTAAAGTTTGGTTTGGTATTTTTAAGAATATATTATGCGTTTAAGAATATTAGTTACACCTCTTAGAAAGAGGTGCACCATAACACATGAAAGGAACAGCTAACCAAAGATCTGGTCTCTAGAAGTTTCAACAGTGAATGCCTTTGGAAAAAGTATAAAAATTTCTACTGCAGGGCTCTTTTCTTTCTGGCTGCCTCCAGCACATACTCTGGACACGAGACTTCTCTCTGCTGTTTCTCAAGATGAGACTTCCTCATTCAAATTTCAGTGTGATTCTGTCAAATCCAAAAGTCAACTATCTATCACACACACACAAGAAAGGACTGTCTCCAACTATTTCAGTAATCAAAATCTGAGATGCTTGTGTCTGTTCCAACCAGCATTTACTCATGATAAGTATGAAAAACTCACACTAAAATTCCCAAAGCTGATTTATTTTGGTTCTCATTAAAACATACAATTTTCTTACAAATTAAGAAGTGCTGCAAAACCTTTGAACAGAATTAAGTACTAGTGATCAGAAATGCAAAATATAGAGTGGAGCCTAACCTGTGCTTGCCTTTCTCAGTAAAGTATTCTGTGTCACTTATATAGACTCCTTTCCAGGAAATTCCATACCTGAAGACTTTACTAATCAAAGAACAATAAACACTCTATACAGCTAACCATATATATATAGTTCAAAAATTGTACCCATTTTAGAAGAATTGTTCATAAAGGCAATTTGCTTTTCTTCAAATCAATTTGGATTTACTTTTAAAGCTTCTTTTTTTTACTTTATAGACTGGAGAATTCAGAAACTGTGTATCTGTAAACTGATCCCCACGCCTTAATTTGCTGTAAACAAAAGAAATAAAAGACAATGTATGAATATCACAAAGCACCTATGTAACTACAATTATAATACCAATTCCAAATGGTAAATACCCTCAGTGAAAGCTTGATACACTAAAGAAATTAAATTTACAGAAATGCGTCTGAAATAGCAAGGCACAGGTTAACTGTTTTCCGAACAAATGCTAAAAACTAGTAGTCTTTTTATGTGTCCTGTATCATATTAATATGTAATTGTAACTCCATTCCCTAGAAGAAAAAACTCAAAAATTATTTATACCAAAAGCTTAACAACATCCATTCAGGACAGTATACCTGAAAATCAAATACAAATAGGAGACAGGAATCTAAAACCTTGAGTGACATCCGCAGTTTTTTCAGTTGTTAGGTACTGACTCCAGAAGTACAGAACCTTACCATTGTTGGGCATAAGAGAAGACTGGGCATAAGAGAAGAATATTATGATATAAGAATATCATAATATTACAGCATTTAGTATTCAATTAGTAAAATGAAACCATAACTCTAATCCCTGTGCATTTCTTGTACAAGCTATGCGGCATAAATATTTCTGAAAAGCCAACAGTAAAGTGAAAAGACACTTCCTACATTACTTTTAGCTCCTATTTATCGTCAGTCTCATGGCTGCAGTTTATTGCTTCCTTACAGAAGTAAACAAAAATATTTTGAGTGTGTACAAGAACATATGCTAAATTTTTTTCCAAAAAAAGAGGAAGACATACTCCTTTTAAACCTTTGTCATAAAGTTGCTATAATCCTTGCAGTCTCAACACTATTATGGGGAAACCTTCATACTGTCTTTACCTCATGAATATGCATTCTGCTAATACACACAAAACACAGCTTAATTCTTCCTTAAATTAGTATTTTACTTAAACAAAAACCCCAAACCAAATCAGCCAAACCAAACAAAAACCCCAGCCGACTCAGTGGCAAGAAACTCTCAAAACATTTTCAGAAATAATCAACCTAAAGGTCCACTGGGATTTAGATGTATTCATGTAAATGCTTCCTAATGGAAGCTTGGCTTTAAAATCCTGCTTTGAATTTTAATAGTTATTACAAAATTTATGTGTTATCTTTTAACAGTCTTGTAAATCCTGTGCCACTAAATCTGCTAAGAACACTGAGAGTTAAGTAACTAATTATGGAATTAAAATATCTTAAACTCGAAAGTATTTCTTATATTACACACAGCAAGTTAAAGCAAAATGACTGCATTATATATTATTAATGCATAAATTATATTGCCACTTGGTAATATTACAAGGACGTTACTGTGGTACAAGCTTACACTTAAATATAACATTTACATTATCCACCTGTAAAGGGGTTTCTATCATGTATTAGTGTTTTGAATTGAAAAAAGTGTAAGAATTCACTTATTCACTACTAGTATCAAATGTTATATGCTGTATTTAAATGTTACATTATATCCTGTTCTATATGTTGGTGTCTTACTTCAGCACTTGTAGATCCTGCCACACTAACAGGTAATGTTTTGTGTCAACACTGAAGAATCTTTCCAAAAGAGATATGTGAAATAAATAGTTCAACTGTTTAATTGGGGGGTTTAATAGCAAATCTTTATTTCGGATAGGCAACCAAAAGCACAAAAGCCGTAATTTACATAAACCTACCTGTTTAGTTGAGGTTCTTTGTAGCAAATACTGGCTCTTGTTCGTCTAGATGGTGCTGCTGAATTTTCTTCTAAGGTTTTGCAGGATTTAGATGAAGAAGTGTGCGACTGTATACTAGTATTTGTAACATCTTGCAAGATCTTTCTCCCTTTGAATACAGAAGTGTATATGCCTACTTTAAGTACTTTCAGAATTGAGTAAACTTTTAATGTATTTATTAATTCAGGTACTTTGGTTACTGGTCTTACTCTAAAAATGCTCCATGAAAAATGGATAGATGATCAAAGGAAAGGCAACTACAACAGCTTTCAGCCTCCTCAGATTTGGAGCTGTTTGAGGTCTGCTACTGCTCTTGGAACATTTTAAGCCCCATAAGCACCATAATTTGCAGCCAATGGCTTAGAACTCCCAAGAGTTATTTCTTTTAAAAAGATAGAACTGCACACAGCTCATGACCTTGAATGCAGGACAGGGGGCATACATGCACAATATAAAGATGCAACCTGTATAAGCGTTCTTTAGTCCTGCATTTTCCTATTTTAAGCCTGCTCTTGGGGCACATATGCATAATAAAGAACATAGCAAGGTGATTAAGTGGGCCTCCTTATCTTTAAAACTGTATACTACCAAACTATTTACAATGCCTCATATTTTGAGCCACTGAACATGCCCAAGAAGAATACTCCTTGAAAAAGAGTAACCAGCCTTGGTAGAAGTAGTACTATTTGTTCCAGCTTTCTGTAGTCCCCTAAAGACAATTCAGAATGCCAGACTAAACAAGACAAGTATTTTAATAACTTGGGACAAATACTGAAGTTATTCATTAGCCTGCATTTCAGAAAGTTCTAACCCATTTATTGATCATAGTCTATGAAAAACACTAAGATCTAATGCAGACAGCAATCCAAGATGAAATAAATAATCTTAATCTGTTTCTTCCTTCAAAGTTCTTCCAAGAGTGTACATTCCTCACTGATACAGGTCAAGGCTTAGATTTACTGCATTCATATGAGAATGTTTGGAATATAGTTTTTCAAAGGAACTAAATTTAAACCACTCTTCACTTCTCAAGTTTGAATGCTTTACCTTAAATTCTGTGGCAGCAAATGGATGCTGTTTATCTCACAAATTCACAGACATATGGCATAACAGATTAACTTTCTGTTGTGCTTATCTTCAGACTAATAAAATGTATATTTACATACCTTTATTTCTTTATTATAGCATCTAAAGGCTTTGTCCAACCTAGCATCCACACTCTTAACTGATGGTCAAGATGATAAAGCTGAATTCTACTACCCTGTAGTAGTACTACCCTGTAGTAGAATTCTATACTGAGATCAAGTAAAACAGCTCACTGGGTAAGACTGATCATTTCACCAACAGTTTTCTGAAATGTGTTAAGCAAAGACATCAATTCAGAGTATTTCTGTTAACTTCTGAGAGACATATTAAGGTGACTTTGGGCAGCTTGCAGCAAGTCCCACCTGATTTATGAAGGCAAAAGAAAAAGCACTGTCTTTGAAGGAGCTTGTTGAAGAAGAGCAATGCTCATTTGGTGTAAACAAGAGGCCCCTCTGATGAAAACCTCCCAAGTTTGGCTTTAAGATCTTGATTTGTGCTGGTTTTAAAGTGAAAGTAAACTGTTACTCCAAGCTTTTCCTAAAGCTTAAGGTTATAGATCAGTTCAGATTTTTTCAAGCACTAAAAGTTTTGAGACATCTGTAAGTCTGCATTATTTAGGAAAGCAGGATGCCTGCATGAATATTTATGTCCATATAGATCTAATTATACAGAGACTTTCATCATAGGAGACTTTCAAGGTATATTTCTAAGTACAGATCAGGGTAGTGATCAGAAGAGCTGGAATCATCAGAAAGTCTCGCATTTCCTGGCTTTCTTTTCATTCAAGATACAGATTTGGATATAGAAAAATCAACTGGCTTTTGAACTATACTTAAATGGATGAAGATCAAATGATTGGCTTGCTTTTTATGACAGTAGTCCTTGATACTGCTGATCACAAGGTTTTACTAATTTATCTGTAAAGCTAATGCAATTATGGGATCTTTCTTCTACTTTCCAAAGAAGGAATCAAAGATGAGAAGGTGCAACTACAAATTACCAGGACTAATACCTTACACAATGGTCTAATTCTGCTGGTATTCCTATTCCGTGGTAATGTAAAACAGTAGGTTTTATTTTTTTGGCTATTGTGTCCTAGTAACCAAAAGAAGCCAAGACAGTATTTGCTTGATAGTTTGGGATTCAAACTATTAATTTAGAGCCAGGAAACAGTCTAGGTGTTGGGACATTTTCAGAGACAATGAAGTAAACAGGAACTTGTTGGGAACAAATGTTTACAAAATCGACCACTCATGACAGGAAACTTCAAAGCTACATTCTAAAGCATGTTTAAACTCTAGCATAGATGTTTAGACATATCTTCTTTTAGCTCCTTTACAGTGATTTTGCTGTATTACAGAGGAATCTAAACCTATCATTCAGACTACACTGAAGTTTCTTTTCTCAACGTATCTTACTTAAAAAAGAGGTTGTCTCATGAGAGTTTGCGCATGGGTAGATTCTATAGAAAGCCTGCTTAAAGTACTTTTTATTAGATCTCAGAATTCCTGTTGAATTGCAATGTTTCTGAAGAAATACAAATAAACTCTCTAAGTCAAGCTATGTTCTCTGTTTATGAAGGGAAGAGTGTAAAGTTCACTCTTACTTCCCTTGTACAAAAGCTCCATCTATTGCATCTTTCTATCTCAAACTTTCTGAATTCCATCACGTCTCTGACAATTAATACATGCTCTAACTACGATTGCTCTTCAAGAATGTAGACTACTTACATCTGCACAACTAAATGTCATCTTGGAATATACTGAAAAGTAACAAGGATATTAGTTCCAACAATGACTGGCAATTAATACAAAAGATGAATATTTTTTGTAATTTTCAGTCCTACCTTTTTAAACTCCTCTTTTATCCACTCTAAGCAAGCAGTAAGAGTAGGACAGAATTAAAAGAAGATAACTTACCACTATTCCAGGCACTACCTAATTCAAAATGCTACTTTTTTTTCTCACCCATTCAACATACCATGACAAGGCATCAAAGTCTTCTTGTGGGTCTCTTTAGAAATTTGATCCATTTTTTGTTCTGCTTTTCCAGCATCCAATGCTTTATTATGATCATTTTCCCCACTGATTTCAGAGTTTTTCAGTATTGAGAAGTTCACGGAACCACTGTGGTTATCAAGAACTTGGAGCTCCACACTGGAAAGACCTTCCTGGAAAAAGCTATCTACATTTAATGGCATATTCCTAGAACACTTGACAGGTAAGAATTCAAAAACTTCAGATTTTTGAGCTGTGGCCTTTAACTTGATCATAAAGGAAGCCATCCCATGAGGGCCTTCCTGGTCATCCAAGATATTCTGCGGCCCCTGATCAAGATGCTTGGAATAATTTATTTCTGGTCTGGTCTCAGTAGTATCAGAACACCACCTCTGTTTGCACTTTATCTGATTATCAGGAGAATTACTAATGTGAGGCTGTTCGTGTGCCGCTGATGAGGAATCTACTTTCTTTAACTTATTAGCATCACCATCAACTAGTTCTTTATCTTGTGATGTATTCATAGCTACACCATTCTGAGTAACTAAAGCTGCTTCCATTTGCGGAGTTTCAGTTATTTTATTTCCACAAACAACCTCTGCATGCAAATGATTTTTTAATTCTTCATTTTTACAAAGTGAGAACTGTGTAAGATTTTCTTTTGGTATTACATATACTTTTCGGCTAGCCTTTGCCAGTGTACGCTTTAATCTGCCTGGTGAAAAATGTCTAAGCTTTTGGTCTGCTTTCTGAGTAATTTTATGAATGCTGCCACTTTCAGTTTCTTCATTTTGGCTGTAACTTCTTTTTTTGTTGTATTTTCTCTTTATAATGTTCTTCTGGTCTTGTTTTCTCTCACTGTCATGTTTGTCTATTTCTGTTTGAGACTTTTTTGAAATATATTCTCCACATTGCCCATTTTCCTTTCTACAGTATTTTGCTGTGTTGATTTTAGAAGGGGTTTGAAAAGTCTTCCTGTTTATTTTTGGGCTGCTGTGTTCTTCATTTGCATGCAGAAAGTCCAACTGTAAAGGCAATGCATTAGAAGTGTTACCTTGGAATGGTAAATTTTCGGCACAGTAAACTTCTGGTGCGATCTGGTTAATAGATGAGTTTGAGTCTGCTTTTTGTGTTTTGCTTTCCATGCCTTTAAAAGTTTCTGTGCAAGATTCTTTATCTGTCTCCTGTTTTCTTGGACTCCTTAAGTTAACTTGGTCTGTCCTCTGAGTATATTTAGCTTTACTTGGGCAACTTTGTGCTTGACAGTCTTTGCTGGTATTTGGCAAACTCAGCCTCCCTACAGGATTTCTTGTAGGTAGCTGTTCTGTCTGATTTTGGAATGGTTGAGTTTGTGGCTCAGTAGTTTTTGAAACTTCATTGTTGTCAGCCCTTGTGTGCCTTTCTTCTGCATACAAATCTGAATGGACTTCAGTCTTGCTTTTAATTTTCTCTTTATCCTTCTTAGAATATTTTACTTTTCTGAAATTCGCTAATATTTTATCATCAGAATTGGCACTACTATTTTTATTTTGGCGTAACTTATCTTTATCTTTCACTGTAACTGCAAGTAGTTCTCCTGCATCACTGGCAGTCAATTCCATATCTGCACCATAAACAGTTTCTTCACACTTCATCTTATCAGTCAAAAGCAGCTTCTTAAAATCTGGCCTACTTTCACTGTTAAATTTAAGAGCTGAAGAAATAACGCGAGACAAGTCACTTGAACTTTCCTGCAAATTCGTATCATTAGTGTTGCTGCTGCTATTGATACCATGGTAAGGCAGATTATCTGAACCACAATTTTTATCTAAATCCTTTATATTAGGTTTAATTTTTGACTTATGAAGATCTTTATCTTTCTTCCTTTCGGTCACATTTCCACTGAGTGGCAATGAACTATCATCGTGTTGTTTTGTAAGCTCCTCAGGCTGTCTCAGAGATTGTGTATTTTTGACACGAGTAACTAAGGCACTATCGCAAGTTAGTTCGGTGTATAATTGATTTTCTGCAAAGAGAAAAAATTTAGCAGCTTGGGGAAAGAAAGACTGGAGTACAGTTATCAGAACAAGATTACTGAAAGTTGGACTAGAAGCATGGAAAATTACAAACTTTTTTTAACTGAATACACATATTCTGTGGTTGGTCCTTAAAAATTTCATTAACTAGAGCTAACTTTATATTTTACCAGTGTTGGACTTCTGAAATTGTCTGTAAAGAAAAAGGTATTTTTCTGTAACAAATACAGTTCTCCTTTGGTTATCTTACTAAATTTATTCTCTTTATTTATTATTTATTTATTTAAATTTATTCTCAAAATATCAATTTTGTTACATTTCAGCTGTGTTATTTCAATGAACATTCTTCTACAAATGACTGTCAGAACACCTTTACTTATGGGTGAGAATTCCATTTTTTGTTAGTTTATTACAGTTTAAGAATCTTACTATACCTTCTATACCACACTTCAAGTAATGAATTATTAAATACTAATTCTCAGATAGCTCTGAAAAATAAATTACCTGTACAGAAACACAACATACCTTTCAAAAATATGTTTTTGTCAATGGTTGTTTCCACTGAGTCTACTTCAATTAACTGTTGATTATTTGTACCAGAAGGCAATGATAATGCAAACTTGACTTGATCTGAATGCAATTTTTCCTTTGGCAAAATAGTGGTATACTTATGAGAATTTGGTACTTCACACACAGAAGGTCTATCTTGCTGTTTTGCATTAGCTGTGGCAATTAAAGGAAGCTTCACTGGCAATTCTAGAGATCTGAAAAGAAGAAACTTTACTTTGAAGAGTTTTATTACAGTTTATGTCATAACATTCCATCATTTAAAACATTCCCTTAATAATATATAAAAGCAGAAAATGAAGAACTCTAGTATGCAATCCAGTTCCAAGTCAGAGGCAAATGTATATTTTTTAATGATAGAGAATCCTGCTTTGTGCTGGTGAGATCCTGTGACGAAAGCAGCAAGCTATTAAAATACAAGTTTTGTCTACCACTCTCTATATAAATTCCAAGTTTTTTGCAAATAGGTAATTTCTGAATTAGATTGGAAACTGTTTCCCATTACCTCAAATTTTTTTAGGACAATATACAAAGAGTAGTTGTAAAAAAACCCCACAGTCACTTACCAACTTCCACATTTAATACAACCACCTACCTAGAAGACCGACAGGTACCTTTGAACTGGTCATCAGTAGGACTACTTGGACCAGTTGACAGAAGATAACTCTGAAGAACCAAAAGAAGAACAGTGGGGAACAGAAACAGTTGAATATTCTCTTATGTTTTAAGTATCAGTAATATTCACAGGAGAAAATGAAAAAAAAAAAATTAGTTCTTGCTAAATTAAATCTTTGCATATGGATCCATGATCCATAGGAGAGTTCTATGGATAGAAGAAAAACAATGTATTTATGCTATTGCCAAGTAAGAGAAGCAGAAGCTGGACAGTCTCTGAACAGTGATGGTGAAAATCCTTATCAGCTTTACACTCACTGGCATATTAATTTCCTCAGTCAGTAATGAAACAGCCATTCTTTGTATATGCTGAATATGAGCTCCCTTTTAACAGTAAAATACTAAAGGATTTTGCTTATTTGTAAGGTTTGGTACAGTGGGATCCTTCTAGCTGCAGCTTGTGCTGGTGCTCTCCTGAATAACCTCCCTCGGGTGCTTCCTGTTCCCTCTGGTGTTTCAGCTGGAAGAGCTCTGGCAGAGAAAGGGTGAAGCACCTCAGCTTTACCTGGGTAGTAGGTTTTCCTGAGCTGGCAGAAGAAAGATTGAGACTACCTGGGAACTGCTTAATTTTTGCCTGGCTTTTGGAAGCCTTTCTCAGGTTGAAGAAG
>JAVHNC010021076.1:14345-30570 GCA_034782935.1 Micropsitta keiensis | reverse complement strand
TGGGTAAAATAAACATTTTATTTTTTTTTTTTTTTTTATGTTTATTTAATTTTAACAGGATAAAATTAAAAAAAAAAAAAAAAAAAAAAAAAGAACGGCCAAAAAATAGAAGTACTGATGAGAGATGCATGATATTCAAACACAGAGAGTCATTTTAAACAAAAGACTTTGTAGCAAAACTTATCAAAACCTGTAACCTACCTGCATCCCAAACAATGTAAAGACTTTTTAAAATTTAGCTGTAGCTAACACGAACTGTATTCTACATATAGAAACACAGAGCAACACTAAGCAACTGCAGAACAGACTACAAAATTAGTATCTTTTCTAAAATCAACTGTAATTTTGCCATGACACAAGGAATAACATGGATTATATTTTCTAGAAAAGTTTCACATATTAACTGCAGCACTAAGCAAGGAAAGCAAGTAGCTCGCTCATTGGTGAAGAATGCCACACACTGAAGTGCTATGCTTTGTTTTGTTTTTTTTTTAACCACATGATTTCATCAGGGCTAACTGATACTTAACTTTTAGATACTTTGTAAACAAGATTAAATCCTGAATTTTTACTGCAAGCAACAGCAAAATTTAATTGATTTCTGATTTCACTAGACCGGGGTTTCATTCCAAGTTTTAAGGAACTGTGGTAAATGTTTTAAAATACTTAAATTAAACATTGCACTCATTTAGATCCTTTGAACGTACTATCCTGAAAAGTGAGTTCACTATGGTAATAGTGTGAAAAACATCTTACCTCAGAAAGACTGCTTATTTCTATTGCATTTAAAAGCTTAAAATTCAAAAATGCTTCTATTTCTTTAAGAGTTGTATTCTGCATGTGAAAGAAAAAGCAGTTTTAAATAGATGTATTTTAAGTGATTTCTGACTTAAGACAAGATCTAGAGATGAATCTATGTTGTATTATTTTTAACACTCAGTTGAGCATAAACTAATTTTTAATACCATCTCAATATCTATAAAGGAGACACTGACACTAAAATAGCTATGGATGCACATATACATTGATGGACAAAACAGTAAGTACCAAAAAATTCCATGAAAGCATAATCAAACATGAATGCATAATCAAACATGAATGCATAATCAAACATGAATGCTATCAGATGAGACAACTTCACAGATCTAAGGGGTATATTTTTTAAATCACCATTTTAAGGAGTAATATTAACTTTCAAAAAAAAAAGATAAAAAGCTTGGTTTGGCTGATCTAAGTTTAAATCACATTATTTGCTGCATACCAAACAACTTAGTTTTCGACGAAGCAAGATATTATGAAGCTGCAGCTTTTCTACTTCCTTCTGAAGAAGGATGTTCTCATTCTTTAGCTTCCGAGAATTTTCTTTCTCCACGCTCAAAGCCACAGCTAATGCTTTATTATTTTGTTTTAAAGATACTTTTAACACAGATGAGTTATCTAAAGGAGACAAAATAATTATTTTCAACAGCTTCAATGCCAGGCCCTCTCTGCATTAATTATCACTGTATAATGACATTTTCATCTGTAGGTTTTGGTGGAACAATAGTACTTCCTAATATAAAACAGTTTCTGCTGGCTGTCATTCTGATGACAACTCTGTCAGCTTCATGTTTAAGTTTATTTCATGCAAGGATTCTGCTCTAATCTGGATTATTTTTAATAAGGTTATTTTAAGAAGAAAGTGTTTAAAAATTGATAGTTTCACAGGTATAAAAATGTTCCCAGATTTCTAAAAAGCAAATACGAATTTTATAAATGAAACAGTTCAAACATTTTTGAGCATAAATGTGAGTTTTGACAACAGAAAGGAAAAATATTAAAATCAGAAATATACCTTCCATTATGCTAATGAAAACCTGCCTGCTCGTATTTTATTTTTCACCCCCGGTGACACTGCATATTACCAAGAGAGTAAGTGCCAAAGAGCAAGGACTGAAAATTAGACATTAGGAAGAAAATCTTTACAGTGAGGGTGCTGAGGCCCTGGCACAGGCTGCCCAGAGAACCTGTGGCTGCCCCATCCCTGGCAGTGCTCAAGGCCAGGCTGAACAGGGGTTGGAGCAGCCTGGTCTTGTGGAAGGTGTCCCTGTGTGTGGGAGGGGGTTGGAACTGGATTATCTTTAACGTCCTTTCTAACCAAACCATTCTATGATTCTATGATAAAATGGTCAGAGAACTGGATAAATAAACAACTTGTGTTGTATTTATGTGTTGTGTCAGACTCTCCTAAAATTCTCTACATTAATGTCTTTAACAGGCAGGAATTCAGCAGATCATGTTAAATACAACCGCTATTCCTCTTGAAGTCATACACTCTAAGTACAGTAGATGGCTCTGGTTTTATTTTAATAGGACTTACTTATTAACTTAGTCTTAATTTTAGATGCTAAGGAAGCATTCGATTTTGCAGCTCGTAATGTTCCATCTCTCTTCTTCATGTGTCCTTTAACAGCATCCGAGATGAATATGATAGATGATTTAGCATTCGCTTTTTTGTCCATCATCAGAATGAACCTGTACATTGTCAAAAGGAATGTCCAAATAATACATGATCTTTCTCACACTTTAAAAATTTAACTTCTATTACCTCTTACCAGGATTTGTCATCGCTGAAGCTGAGAAAATTGCTTCTGTCTTTACCTCTGTTCAATCAATTCCATCAGGTTAATGAATTGTTCAAGAATTACGTTACATTATGACAGATGGGCAAAATATTTAATAATCATGAAGACTAAAAGGATAACGGACTTTTGAGCTTGTCCATTCCCTCAAGTTATCTACTGGAGTTTACACTTAAAAGGGAAAAACCACAACGTTCTATCACTTCACAATATGACCATACCAGCCTGTTCTTCGCCAGGAGCAATTTTAATTCGAAGCATTTAAACAAAGCGCATTGAAAACGCTACAAATGTAAGCAAACAGCGTGCACAGGAGTTAAACGGAGCCCGCTCCCGCCGCCCCTCGGGTCCCTCCCGGCCCCACAGGCGAGACTCGGCCTCGCCGCAGGGGCCGCCAACGGCTGCACTCCCGCCAACGGCCGTTGGGCGGCAGCCGCTCCGTTGGGCCGAGCCGCTGGTCGCGGGCGGCGGGGGCGCGAACAGTCCCCGAGTGTCCCAGTCAGGCCAGAGCGGACAGAGCGCGGCCCTGCACCTGCAAACTGATGGTGCCCGCGTTTCATGTTGGATGAGCTCAGAATTAAGTCACCGAGCAACGTCTTAATGAAACGACACGGGAAGGACAGAAAAGATGACAAAACTACCCGAGAATCAGTAAGGCTCCGTGCTGCGAAGGTAAAGCACACAGCTAGGAGGGATACAAACCCAACCCTGTATCTACAGCTGGATTTACACCACAACCAGCATTCACGTTTCCTGATGCTTTGTTGGTAAAACAGGAAAGGTGCTGTAGTGGTTTTGTCGCATACATGCGTAATCGTCCATGTTAGAATAGTTCATGGGTACTCTTACATACATATGGTTACAGCCATTTCTCTTCAGAAATGGGATATGCTAAGTTATTAACCGCTAGTCCACGGTTCCAGTTCTTTTAGTGTTTTTTAAAAAGGAGTGTGATGTGTGTAACTCTTCAACTACGTGTCTTTGCAAAACCATTTTAAATACCAACCATTAGTAATGTTAAAAATAAAACCTAAGTATTAATTGTATAAACACTTAGCATCAATCGCAGTATGCTGTGATGAAGGGAGCAGGGAACTACAGATAGTCCACTTGTCAGATTTTGAAGGTATTATGCTTTCAGTTCAAAGAGTTCCTTTAGGTTAAAAGGAGAAAGCCACGTAATTCCTTCTCAGTGGAAAGTTAAAACTTCTTTCTGGCTGATCTTTAGCTATTAGCAATAGATGAAATGACAAAAAATGAACAGGCAGACATCAAGAGAGTTATGAAAGCAACAGCACTAAATTTAAAAACCAATATATTACAGCAAGTATGCAGGCTGCCTGCATACTTACCAACTTGTAAGGGTAGGAGTCTCTGATGTTAGAATGTGAGCAAGCCCACTTTTAGTTTGGTTCAGGTCATATTAGGACTGGGAATTGCAAGGAAGTATTTCAGTCTAATAAAATATCTTTCCTCAAAATGTGTTCTGAGCCCAAAGGCCTTTGCTCTTTAACACTCCCTTCACATACATTCATTTCCAGTGGCCCAGTCCTCCCATTAGCTCAGGTGGACATTAATTCTTAATATTGATCCAGAAATCTGCAAATTAATAGTAAATGGGTTTGTGGGAATCTCAAGAGAGTTAGAGCTTTAATTTACTTGATGATTTATAGATGTGGGAGGTTGAAATAAAGCATTATGTTCCATAATGCAGTAACCATCATAAAAATCTTACCGTTCCACATGCTAACATTACAATATGCTATAAAGTAAATCAAAGGAAACATACATAAGCATCAGTGGCATTATTTTAGAATGTATCTTTATCAACTTATGATTTTCACAATCTGCTGCAAACAGCATCTGGAGATTCTCTCTTCCTTTTCTTATTATTCTTTATATATATTCTTTAATATATATTCTCTAATTATATGATAACATGGCATGGTTTCCCAGTGTAGCCCTGAAGCTGCAAACCGTATACTTCTATGCAGTCCCCTTAAAACACAGATTTGATCCAGCACACCTTATATGCCTTTGGTACATTTCCCCTTACAAGGCAACTTGGAAGAGACTGTAGCCACTGTAAAAGTCTGGCCAAATAAAAGAGCAAATAACTTTACATAACTTTAAAAATAGAAAACCAATCAAATAAAGCTTTACCTCCTTATTCTTTCCAGAAGGCAGTGTTTTCCTCCAGAGCCAATCATGAGTTTTCATTTCCTCCAGTTTACAACAGTCCCAAGTCCTGAAGGGGCAATTGCCAATTTGCTTCCATTTAATGTTTATGTCGCTACTGCGAGCAATAAATTTAAAGCAAAATGTGAATTACTGCATTTCCACCTGTGGTCATACTTTCCTTTACACTACACTGAGGAACTCCCATATTGTAACAGTTCACATGTAAAAATCGCTAGTTAATTGCCAGCTGCTCAAAATGGGGAAGAGCTTAAAGCCCTGCCAAGTTTCACAGCCTATATATCTTAAACATGTATTAAGAGTGGAATTCTGGTTTTGGGGCATTTGGGATCCTACGACTGGTCTTTAAAATAAATAAAAATGAGATGGAATCAAAGAAAGACAGACATACAGGGACAGAGCTGCTGCAAAAGCCCTAACCATGTGGGAAGTGTTGTATTGGATTTGTATCTTACTACATACCTGCAAATCCATCTCTGAGAAGAAATCTTGGTGGAAGAATTAATTCCGTAGGGTCTAGTAAAGCATGAGTTATTACTAAAGCACTTCTGTTGGGTAGATTATGTAGAACAGCTTCTCCCTCTGCAGATTCTCTGATGTCCAACAAGACTTGATCTTGTGCTATAGTTTTTCCTTAAGTATAGCATTAAGACCATACCTTCCTCTAATTGTACCCATTTTTTGCAGAAGCTTAATGAAAATCCATTTCTTAATGCCTCTTCCCCTCTGCCAGATCTGATTGAAATTAGCAAATTGAAACACAAATATACAGAGGATGTGTGTAAACCTGGCTTCCTTTGGAAATTAGAGAAAACCAAAACAAAGTCCCCATGTTCACTTCCCAAGAACATGCAGCTGAAAAGGCAGTTTGCTCAGGCAGGCTTGTTATGCTGCATGCTTCTATACCAAATATATGCTGTACTGACCTTGAATAGTAATGATATTTCACATAGTTAAATCTGAGGTCCAAAACATACTGCATTGTTTGTGTACATATACTGACTAACACAAGGAGAAAACAAGCACAGAAAGCTGCAACTTCATTAAGTGAATGTTTTACAGTGAGAAAGATTGGAGGTTAAACTTACAGCATACTGTGACAACAATGACCACATTTAAGTTGCAACTGCTGTTTATGAACTATTCATAGAGAGCAGGAACAACACACATTCTGGGTACATTCTTAGCCCAGAGCTGTTCAGAGAGCACAGGAGAGCCAGGGTGCTTGGCAGGCCATTTACGCTCTGCAACTGTAGCATGGTTAGTTGCTAACAAAGTGAAGTATATAGAGTATTTACTGCAACTTTTAACTGCCATACCAATACAAATCAGCATTAAGGTAAAAAATGAGTTCTAAGTAGCAAGTGATCACTCAGAGTACACAACTTCAAAGATAAAATGTCCTCTCCATTTTTACAAGCCATCTAAATCATACCAGATGCAGCATGATTTAGATGTATCTTCTCTTCAATGTCCTTCACTTGACTGAAGCCTTGAATTACAAGTCTATGCTCCTAAATATTAACTGAAACCACAGTAGCTTATAAATATTTACGTATTCTCAAAACCAAAATGTAGTAATAAACCAGAATACAGCAAGCTGCACACTTAGAACAGCAGCTGTTCTGTGACTGTTACTCATCCGTTAATTTGACCCTGTAGCAAATGAACTTGCAGTTGAAATTTTAAATACCTTAAATGTGGTACCAAAATGTCAATGAGTAAAGACCCAGGACAATACAGGATGAAAATCAACATGAATTACAGCTATGACTGGGTTAATTTGCTATGTAAATACAGATAAACTATTTAACATAGGTACATTTCTTATATGTGCAGTGTACAGCTAAATAACTGGATTTTTAGTGGACTTCAGATAGCAATTAAAATATATTGCTGACATTTGGGATTTAGTTACTTCTTATTGTATCTTCTAAACATATAACAGCTTATGCCTTCCAGAAGGCTTGCAGAAACTACTTGTTATTTGGCAGTTGTATCCACAGGGGTATGTTATGACAAAAATAAAGGAATTTTTCTCTATCTGATTGCAAAGTTAAGCAGGAATTACACATAATGTTCCAAACTTTTTGCTAGTTTGGGGTTGGGTTTTTCTTTTTCAATTTGTTCTTAGGAAATAACAGCTGCCTAACTTCTACAGAAACATGGCATAATAAGGCTCAGACAAAAGCATAGTGAGAAATCTAATTTCTTTACCTTTCCATTGTTTGTGCATGCATTTTGGCGAGCAAGCAACTGTATGTCAGACACAGACAATTTAACTGGACACTGCTTCTGAGTGTCTTTGTGAAATGGCTGGTTTAGGGTGAAACACCCTGACTCCATTTATCTGCGCTGTTTTAATGCATAAAGAGTTTGCTCTGAAAAATGTATATAAGTCTGCAGCAGAACTGCCCCCACGTTTCACAGGCAAGCAACAGGAAAGCAAATTAGAAGCTGCAATGCCTGCATTTGTATGTATCAGTTAGAACTAAAGAGACTGCTACTGGCACACAGCTGGCAAGTTGCTCTGCTCAAAGGGACAAGCAGTCATGTCAAAGTAGGCCAGAAAACGTCAGCTGACCTGAGGCTAGCTTTTTTCTGCCGTTGCTCCCTATTTTAACCAAAACAGGCTCTTCCATCTTAACTTGGAGCATGTACCAGCACATCACCCTTCTGAAATCACCCATCTCAGTACTGCAACTCAAGATGCACAGCAGCAGGAGACACCAGCGCCCATGGCTGGGCTTCCACCTCCAGCTGACGGTCATGTCCCAGCCAGAGCACACCAGAAAGGGACCACTCTGAAGTAAAACGGGAACACTATGGGTTAGAGTAACTCAAGCTGTGATATTACTGAAACTACAGAAAATGCAACCGAGTCAAACCCACTCGAGTCAACATTTACTTGTAATAAATAAAAAATAGTAAGATTAATAGGAAAGGTTTCCACCTTACAGAGTAGCCGAGTTTACGTGTTTACGAGTTTAGCCTCATTTCACAGCACACCGACACCAACGCCGTGCCTGAGGGACCCCTTCGAGCAAAGGCAGGGCCTGCAGGGCCCTGGGCGCCCCTACACCCGGCTGACCCTCCAGACCGCGGGCAGGGAAGCCTCTCTCCTCTGCTCGCTCAGCTCCGGCCCGGCCCTTCCTGTCGCCCAGCTGCCATTTTGGGGAACCGAGGCAGCCTCTCAGGCGGCCATGCTCGCTCCGAGCCCGGGGGCCCAGCAATGCCGCCCTGCCACGGCAGGCGATGGCGCAGGTAACGCGAGATGGCGGCCGCCCGCACCCCGGGGAGCAGCGCCCCACCAGCTGAGGGTTGCGCCGCTAGCCAAAGCAGATGCCCGGGCGAAAGGCAAGTAGCAAGTCAGTCACCCTTAAAGGGCGTGCTCTACCCCACCCCCAGAGAAGAAACCCAACCCACAAACCAACCAAAACAGCGCCCGCCCTCCCCCCAAACCCCTCGAAAAATAAAAAAGTTTAAAATATTTTTTTTTTAATGCTTCTTGTGCCATTCATTTCTGTCCTGACGGGGCCCCTCTCTGCAGGGAGCTCAGGGCAGGCACGGGTATTTATTGGCAATGTGGCATTAATGATGTGACAGCTTCAACAACTAGTTAAAGCAGCCCTAATTAAAGGTTGGATTTTAAAGGAGCTGGGTTTTGTACGGAATTACTGCATGTTCAGTGCTGTGAACTATACTCGAAGCAAGATTTCCCAGAATGTCCTTCCAATGCTCTGCTCACATGTTCTGACCATGTAATTCTGCTTACCCATTTGTGTCAGAAGCAACCTTTGTGTTTCCTACATAAGTAAAATGCTACAGTTTTTTTATAGTAAAGGTGTACAATATTTGGCTATTTACACCAATATATCTCCTGAACTGTTTCAAAGCTGATTTACTATGTTGCTGCGTACTAAGGGCTGAGCTCATACATGTCCAGTCTTAAGTGGCATTAGGTTTTCTTTTGTTTATATCTGTTTCAGGTTTGAGTAGCTCACAATTAACATCATCATTTGCAAATACAATGGAAGGGGACAAGACTGAAGATGGCCAGGGTATTCTACAACTTAATGTGCGGGGATGTTTGTACAAAGCCAGGCTTGAGTAAAAAAAAGAAAAAAAGACAGGAAATTTTGGGATTGCAAACTAAAATTATTCTGCATAGGTAATTCTGCTTGGCACTTCCATAATATGATTTAACTTTGCTGATATCAATGAACAGAAAGGCCTATTATCAGATACCATTTTGTTTATCATCCCTTAAATGGTTCTTGAGTGTTGGAGTTATTAGACTGGTCATAAAAACATATATTTAAATTAATACACTGATGGCTGCATTTTTTTTGCCTGTCTTCACAACATACTCTTTAATGCTGGTAAAGGAAACTGTAAAATAAATTTTGCAATGCCTGTAATGACAAGGTCATGGGTTCCAATTCAACATTGCTGAAAAAAAAATAGATGTCATTAGAGCTTGAGAAATATATTTAACATTCCCTAGCCTGCAGTCTAAACCCCTTGTTACAGGAAAAAATGCCAGTGGTAACATACTCTAAAAGCCTCATCTCCTGCAATTTAAAGGAATACAACATTTGTGTATCACTCACAGTATGAGGTATTTATTTATAATGTTTCAGACTGTCAGCTCCTGTTTTATTTCTATTATATATAGGCTGTCAGGAACTGTCAAGACTAAGAGCTTTACCAAGGGACAGGCCATGTAAAGGCAGCAGACTAGGTAGATGCTGTATTGAACACGCACTGCTTGCCATTAAGGGAGCTCTTAAAGAGCAATCATGAAATGGTGGGTCATTACAGCACCTAGGGTGGCAGCTAAGCACAACTACCTTCTCATGGGGTTCAGTGGGGCTTGCTTAGACTAGAAAAATGAGGAATTAAAAGCTATATATATGAACATATCAGGGAAATTAGGAATCAAGGAAGGCAACAAAGAGTTTATTCTAAAGAAAAACTCAAAGCAAGAATAGGTAAAAACCAGACATGAATAAATTTAGACTGAGAATTATATGACTATTTCTAACCATCTGAGAAGTGAAGTTGTGGAAACCTGTCTTACTATGAGTGCTGGGTTAATAACCTAACCCATAATAATCTGTGAGTCTCAGCCTCTGAAGAAAATACTGCATGTGTGTCTCCATGGTACAGTGTCAAAGATACAAGCTCACTGAGAACAAACAAGGACATGAGAAGCAGATTAGGAGCATTAGCACAGCTCTCCACCCACTATTTGCTTTCTCGTCTGCACTGTGCTTCCTCTTTCCCCATAGCTTTATGGAGAACTTTTGTATCTAATTGATTTTTTGAGTTTGCTGTTGCCTCTTTCTTCACACTTTCTTTACCTCTTTCTTTCCTACTCATTATGTACTTAAAGTCTTGCCCTTGATTTTGTCCAGTCCACCTCTTTCCCCACAAAGACTTCTCTTTGAATACTGCATTCCCTTTCATAATTTAACAGTCCTTTCCTCTCCCACACATCCTGGCACCCACAATTTTTATTCCCATCTGCTGCTTTATGCCTAGGATTGAAATATTTACCAGAAACATAGTAACTAGTGAACTAAATGAAGAAATGGAGCCCATTTTCCAGAGACAATATGTAGATAGCAAACCAAATCATCTTGCTCATCCTCACATATACTGATACCTTTAATCCATACTGATAAGCTAAAGAAGCATTTGGCAGGGATGAAGAAAAGTATCTAAAATAAAGCCAATACACAGCAGCTATTTCTTTATGAACTAGAGATACACATTTGTTGCAAGAAGAACTCCTGCAAATTTTATCACTGCATATGGAAATTCCTATCAGTGTGCTGTTCTAAAACTCAAACCCATGTTATCTTGCATCCATCCAATGTTGTATAATAAACTTGAAGAGTCCTTACTCATTAGCCTTTGTAGGAAAGATGAACATTTCACCTTTCCTTCCTGTTTTCTCACACCACAGTGCTTTTGGGCTCCTGAGATGAGGTTACACATGACAGCAAAAGGATTAGACTAATAGTCTGTCTTAAAGGGCTATTCAACACTGAATTGTTCTACCAATTTCTCCCCCTTTTCACTGCTTTTATAAGTGGCACTGAGTAGAAGAAGCTGACCTGGTCTTGGCAGTTTTCCTCTTGTTCGGCCCGTGTTTTTCCAAGGGCTTTCCTGCACTACACTGTACCCAGGCCTAAATCTGTATGTAGAGTTACTAACTTGACAATACGGGAAATCTTATCAAGCCTGATAGAGCTGTTCCATTATGCCCCAATCCACCTACTAGGATGTGTGAATGTGCTCCACACAGCCAACAAGCCAAAGTAAAATGGAAGTGACGCAGGGAGACAGTAGAGGAAGATTCATTCCCCTGCATATCACCCCTGAGCAGACCTGAACTGCAGGCCACAAAACATTACCGGTTTGAACCTTGCCCAGATACAGATTTGCTAGACAGGTTAGCCCATTTGGTGGACAGCTGCAATAACTACCAATTAATTTCTTTCCTTTCCCTAAGGAATACTTTTGTCAGACAAGTGTCTGCCTTTGGAGGGTGGGGAATCCATTGATACAGCTCTATAAAAATTAGGAACAATTATAACAATTATGTGCTTTTCTCAAAATAGCAACTTAAAAGTTTTAGATTACAAGAGGTCTCTTGAATACAGATTTGTATGATTTGTTCATTAAACGGTAATGATAAACTTGTCATTAGTTTAACACAGGAACTGCTGTAGGCACATTTAATCCTGCACTCGGTTTTCTTCACTTTGTACCAAATGGAGTAGATAAGCCACTTTGCTTCTTTACAGCTAATCACTTTCAGAACACCTGTATCCTCTTTGTCAACTGTGCATCCTTTATTAGTGTTGGTGAATACCATTTAAACAGAAATCTCACAAGTCCCAGATATGAAAGAACTATCAACATGTCAACTCACATATTAGTAAGAGACTATCACACATCAGATCTTTTCAGTGTTTGTGATTCTTTTGGGATAATATGGATTGAAATAGTATATCACAAACAGAGAAAGGAAGGTCTCCAGTGACAACAGTACATCAATGATGTCAAAACATTGTCAAATAAAGCTATTATTCTTCCAGCTGATGCTTTCACTTGCATAGCTTTCCATTGTTATGTTGTAATTTTTCTGTGTATTTTCACTGTTCAAAATTCAAGCAATTATTAATTTTATGCATGCACATCAGTGCAGGCATTAAACAGAGGAACATTTCCAGTATTCAGGAGTTATGCTTTTCATTACAGCAGTGTCTTTCCTCTTATGAAAGCCTTCCATGCCATACAGAGTACCATAAACGTAACCTCTTTGTTTTTAAAGACTACCGTACACATGCATGAAAACCCAAGAAAAGCAACCAAGGAATTTACTTTGTGATTATAGACAATTGGTTTCAACACAGTTTATTTCAGAGTTTACTATAACAAAGCACAGAGATGTTTTCATCAGGGATAACTTTCGTAACATTATGCCATGAAGTCCTCCCTGCTGCTCAAAAAGACAAGACACAAATCTACTTCGTGTCCCTGGAATGATTAGCAAAGTCACTCAAAAAAAATCATGGAAATGTTTTATTTTAAGTGCTCTCAGTTTGGACAGACTTTGAAGTTATAGTGTACCTTAAAAGGCAGGTCACTGCAGGTCACATATAAGTTTAAGAGACATCTTTCTCTTGTAAAAACAATAGGTAAGTGCGAATCAAGAGACTTCCTAATTTACCGTTCATTATCTGTATAACTTCGAGCAAACAGAACCCTTTGCTTTAAATACACCATATGTGCAAAGGGAGTAAGTGACCCACCTTTGTAAAGTACTCTGAAATAATGGATGAAATGCAATTCCTTAGTGAAAAATGTTGTTAATCCAGGAAAAAAAAAGAAAAGAAACAATATACTTCAGAGCTGAGCACACCACCCGGTGAGGAACTAATTATGAATACTGCTGACGATTATTACATCCTTCCTCCTGCCTCTGAGCTAGTCTACCCCGTTTTGTGAAAATGCCCACCTTTTCTGTCCTACTGGACAAAATAAAACCCAAATATCAAAATGCCTTGCTTTTGTTATTTGAGGGATGAAGTAAATCGGTCTCTAGTTTGTGTCCTGTCCTGCAGTACTCGTATATTAAAGCATAACAGTAGAGCAATTAAACACAGATGGGTATCTCTATAAGCTCCAGTCACAGTTGACATCCCTGAAGAGCCAAATCCCTTGAAACACATGGATTTTTCAGGTTGAAAGACTGGATAATATAAATAGCTGTAAAGAGACAATTCAATAATTATATTATAATTTCATCCAGTCTAAAAATATTCACAAAGTAGAGATTTTTAGTGACAATTTAGAGTGTAGAAATATGCCTATAAACCAATTATTATATTCCTGTTTTGAATATGGAAAAGTCACACAACTGTCCTTTGTTTACAACACGTAGAGTCATAGAATCAGCTAGGCTGGAAAAGACCTTTAAGATCATTAAGTCCAACCATTACCCCAGGACACTCCAAGTCCACCACACGTAACATAATACAAAATATAATACAGGTTTTCTGACAAAACAGTTTGTTATATATGACAGATACAGGGATATATCCATGTTGCATATATACTTGGCAAAATGAAAAGACTAATTCTTCTTCCTTTAATATCTGTACTTCTTTTTGAAGATAGCATTGGCTGCCTTTCTTTTTTTTCTTTTTTTTTGTCTTTATTTAATGAAGAAAATAATACCTTTGGCACATTCTGTCAATGATACTGTCGTTTTGCAACCTGCCCACACAAAACCTGTCTCCATAGCCCTTCTTTCAACTATATAATGTCACTTCTTCAAAAGAACCATCTAAACTTGAAGCTCTACCAATGCCTTAAGAACATCAAGCGTGACTCTTGGGCTAAAGCCTCAGATGACATATAAATGTGATATGTCTGGGGAGGTGGTGTTGCCTTCAGGGCTGCCTCTGGCAGCCAAAAGAGTGAATCATAGGGTCAGGATTCCCCTTGAATCCTAAGAGAGGACAGTTTGCTTTCTAGGATCTAGTAAGCAGCAGTATCATACTCAGAACCAAATCTTGCAGCCGTGAATTGGGAAAGTCATTAATTATTGACATGGCTCTTATTATTATTGATTCTTAATAATAGCTGGCACTGGACATACATGTGATGCTTGTGCTCAGAGTGTTTTTAAATAATTCTAAAGAGATTGTGGAGATTTGAGACAGTGCTGTCAAAATAGAAGTAATCGCACTACATTTAAATGGGAGATGGGTGCTGCAGCTTTTGCCATGGGGGGGTGGGGGGGTGAAGTGTCTTCGACAGGATTTACCACACGAATTCTGAATTTTACATGGCTAAACTCAATTATTTTTAATTATTCCACAATTTAAAGAAGGGGAGAAGGCACAAAGAGCACATTTCTAGGGCTGTTGCTTTGATGGTCGAAGAATGGAAGACAAGGCCTGAACAAAGAGAAGGCATATATTAAGCCATGCAGTGTACCTGGGTGGGACATGCAAGTGTCTTTAGCTCTAAATTGAAATGCAAAAAGTATCATATTTTGAAAGAGGCCCTCTTAAGTTTGTACTCTTGTCAGACAAAACTTTAACATGGAGATTTTTTTCTAAATGTTACTTTTATGACTATTTAGTTTGTATTTGAATAAAATTAATAGGAAATACATACTAATATATATTTATTTGGTTCAATCACTGAAAGCTGACTTCATTTTTGAAGTGCTATATCTATTGTTATATCTATCTTACAGAGTCTGACACAGTTCTATTTAATGAAAATTATTTTCCTCAAGTCAAGTATTTTTTCACGTGTGATCACCCTCAATAGAAGTTTCTTGTTGTTATTCTCCCATTCTTAATCCAAATTCTGTCCAGCTTGATTAAATAGTCATCTGGCCTTCTATACATAATGGCTATGGTCTCTCATCACAGTTACAATAGTTTTTCCACTAATAATGTTAACTCCTTTTTTGAGCAAAACAGTCCATCTTGATGATTATAATAGTTAAATTATGTGTATATCATAAAACATGATTTATATTCAAAATGATGCTGACTGGACATTTTATGCCTCTGTCCCATCAGAGCTTGGAAACGAGGCAAAAAGCACAGAGAGAACACCTAGGGAAAGACTGTTGTAAACTACAACCACTCACTCAAATCAGTGTAAAACATTTATGCTTCCCTAGGAACAACAGAAAGAAGGACAAAGCAGAAATTTGCTAATGCTGGTTTTGGTGTTTATATTTTATCAGTTTAATGAGCAATAGAATGTAGCTTACAACCCACAGAAAAAGGCTACAATGAATTAAATGTACTTTAGAGCTAAGCCTGAGGATTTCAGTATACTCCATACTCATTTTCACATGCTGCAGAGCATTGCAGTCTAGAAGGCTGAGTTCTGGTCAATCAGAAACTAATTATTTCTTGGTAGACAAGTATATTTCTGTAGGGTGAATCTCCATTCAGTACTTGTCTCCAAAGCATTTAGAATCTTATTATAATCCATGTGACCTGTTTCTATTTTAAGTGAAGTAATTCACCAAACTGACACTGATAATTCCAAGTAAAGTTTTACAGTCAATCACATGAAGTACTCTGTGTGGATTTTTTTTTTTATCTCAGTATATTGTTAAAAGTAGAATTTAATCTTGAATCAATGCAATTTATGAAATACACTGTATACATCCCTAAGACACAGGCAAGGCTAGCAGCAACTGTTAAATTGTCACAATTGATTTCTCAGATACTAAAATAAAGTGCTTTGAGAAGGATGATACGTGTATGTTAAAATTCTTAAGTAACTTGATTTATAAGTACAGGAACAAGATAAAGTAAATTTGTTATGATAGGAACCCATATAGTAACTTGCGCCAGAAGCAAGAGGATCAACTTGTGATTTCAGGCTATTCTGCAGTAAATATATGTGTCAGTTTTAAAAATAAATTCTTTCATAAAGAATCAGAAGACTGGTTGATCTATCATATGATGTAGCACCTTTCCTGTGAGAGCACTTAAGAGAGATCCAACACCTGTATGCTTCCCAGGCTCAATGTGTGAGATGACCTTTCAAAACTCTTTTCACCATAGTATGCCTCAGATTCCCATCTGTAAAGTGGTAAAAATATTTCTCATAACATACATAAGCACCTTCAAGGTTTACTTGTGAGAAGTGTTCATAATAGAACTCATCAGTTTATGCAGCTTCAGCCAACACACAAGTTTCTTAAAAACATGTAATTAAATGAGAAATAAAGAGTATCTAAAGAGGGCCTACAAGGATGCTGGGGATGGACTCTTCATCAGGGACTGTAGTGACAGGACAAGGGGTAACGGGTTCAAACTTAAACAGGGGAAGTTTAGATTGGA
>JAVHNC010020875.1:5135-15237 GCA_034782935.1 Micropsitta keiensis | reverse complement strand
CTTTGCTGTGTCTGATATACCTGGGAACATAAAAATAGTAGTTCAGTTTAGAGGAATTTATGTAATTTTTAAGTTTTCTTAAAATTAACTTTAAAGGCAACAATTTGGATTTAGTGTGGGGTTTTGTTGCTATTTTTATTTTTTCTGAGAGATCTTGTTTTAGGAGGACTCTCTTCTTGTGTTGACTAACCTGTGTTTGAAATTAGGAAAGGTGGTGTCGTTATTCTTTTTGGATCAGTAATGCTCACAAATATTAAATGCAGGCTGTGTCAGATACTAGTATACCTTATGAAAGATTGTTAAACTTTCTCCCATTCCTGAAACATGTTTGTCTCTTAGCTGGTTTCTGGCTCATATTCCAGTCATGACATAAGTTTGCTGTAGAGTTCTTTTAAGCAATTCTCTAGTCTGAAGAAGGCTACTTACTATTCTGCAGAACAGTGGCTGGTTTTGATGAGCTTGGACAAAGTGAATGCAGAGATTTTAATTTCTTTTTTACCTTACAATCTGAAACTTTCCAGAAATTCCTGTTTTTAACATCTCTTTCTTCAAAGCTGAGCCTTTCAATGTGCATTTTAATAATCCCACGTTTTAGTGTAGGTGAGTCAGTTCTTGAATCTGTCATCTCTGTGAACTGAGTAAACCTCTGAATCAGTGATTGTTTACTACACAAATCATAATGATTTTTGTCCTTGTTATCTGGCTGTAGCCCTGTACTTGTGTTTCCTGTCCAGTGCTACTATTAGTCACCATGTGATTGGTAACTTAGTCATTCAGATGCGTTTCATGCTGCATATGGACAGTGTATGACATCAGTGTTTCTTCAGTCAGGGTATTTCTGTAGATGATACTTCCCACATCCCCAGAGTGTGTCATCGTTGTTCCCTTCACAAGAAATCCAGCATTTGGCAACAGTTTATGTTCTTTCTTCATTTTTCTAAGGCATAAATGTAAAGGAAGGATGCCCTCACAGCTCTGCCATTGTCACTCTAGTCTAGTGCAAATTTTTTGCCATCTAGGTCCAAGCATTTATTGGCCTTTAAAGAAAAAAGGCTGTTGTGAAACCACTGAACAACTTACGTTCATGAGTGAACTTTATTTAGTAATGAACAATAAATTGTATGTATGGTAGAACAGGCTGAACATATGAGCATGAACAGACTGATGTCAGAATTATGGAGAGAAATAATTTGAAGCGGTTATTCTCTGTGACATTGTTTCCTGTGAGTGTGCTCTAGAAGTAGCTTCGGAATTCTTTGATTTTTGTATCATGTCTATTTAATATAACTTTGTGGAGAAAGGATTTATCTTATAATTAGGTGGCTTGGTCAGATGAGGATTTAAGTATTTTTCATTATTATCAAATTTAAAATAGCAATGACTGAAGAGCTGACGTGTAAATTCCTAGTAGGTGTAAGTGTCACTAAAGCAGGAAGACTTTCTTTGACCAAAGATGAAATATGGTTAGACATGGTCATGGTTTTAATTCTTTGTATTCTTTTGATGCTGCTTGAGAAGCAGTATTGCAGTTCTGTCCCTACAAGACAGTTGTGCTGCTATGTATAAAAAGTGTGCTTTCTGAACAGAAAGCTAACATTGTATAGACAGTTTTATACGAAAAACCAAGTCAAATGAATTTTCTTGTTATATATGATGGGAGTAGTGGCTGTGTGAAACTATTATTTATGCTTTTTCTTTCCAGGAAAACATTCAAAGTAGATGACATGTTATCAAAAGTAGAGAAAATGAAGGGAGAACAAGAATCTCACAGGTACTGTCCTGCATAGTATTTGTGTATGTACAAATGAGCATGTGGTAAATCAAAAATCTTTGATAAAGTGACAAGAGTAACTACCAGAAGCAAGGTACTTACTATTTGAAATGCTGCTTCGGAAATCTTAAGGTGTTTGTGCACTCGTCACTTAAAAACTTCAAGAAAAACAGTATCAAGAAAAGCTTTCAGTATTTGTCATGCTGTTTCTTAAAATGTGTGTAGAAGCCTCAAATAGGTGTTTGCCATGAGCAGCTTTTCCTACTGCTGAAATAAAAGGGTATGAAAAGCATGCTCACTGAGAAGTGATGTAGTATACAAAATGTTTGTGACGAGTGTGATAGATGATAACCATAACAGGTTTTTTTAAAGTGCATCCTTTCTGTATAAGTTAAAGCCTGAAGCTCATGGTGACAGTGTATATGATGGAAATTAACCCATCAGTTCTCAGACTTCCAGAATAAGCTAGTCTACTGTTTGGTCAGGGATCCATTTTGGTCCTGCAGGTTGTCTTTGTGTTCTCTTTTGGTACAAAAACTGTAGATAATTTCCCAAAACCCTTCAAGGAACTTAGTAGACGTTGAAATGTAAAGCATTCTGGACATTTTAAAGACTAACCTAAGTTGCTGCAATGTGTGAAGACCTGTTGAAATGGTTTTTTGTGGTGTTTGCTTGGGTTTTAACCAGGTGTTCTTTTTCCATAGTGTTTTCAAATAGACTACTTCAGAGGCAGCCATACAAGATACAGTTTAGTGTCAAACAAACATAAATTTTGTGTTCTAGGAAGCTGTACATTTATTTTTCTTAAGTATCTTTTGTTGTATATATCGTTTGTACTTGCTAGGTAAATATCTTTGTTTTAAAGGTAAGGATCATGTTGAAATAAAATAGTATTGATTTGTATGTTGTTTTTCTGCTTCTAAAACTATTAGAATTGTACTTTAGTCTAGAATTGGTCTGGAAAAATAATCTGGATGAATGATGCAAGTTGCTGTAGATGCAGTCTTTTGAATCCTGAAGCTGCTGGCACTTTGACTAATCCTGTCCTTGCACTCGGAAATGTTTGTGTTTAAAAATAGGTGTTGAATCTCAGGTTTTGTCTTCCTGAGAAGTCAGTGAAGGTGATCAAAGTTGTATCTGGAGTTACAGCGTAACAGACGATACCTTGTTTAATACTATGTACTTCAGAAACACTTAAATGTTTTTGAAACCCATTGTACTCTAGGTGTATGAATACTTGCTTTAAGCTGTGATGTATTCTGAATTTAACAGTTTGAAATGAAATATTGTCTGCAGTCAGCAGAATACTCTTGAGAATACTCGAGGCTCTGAGCTGCAGCGCTGCGAAACAAACCAGATGCAGTTAATATTTTGATTGTGTGTGTCACGGATGATGTGGACTTGATGTGACAGATAATCTTTCTTTCTAAGGCAGTAGCTTCCCCATTGTAAAGATTCTCCTCACCAAACTGAAAATACTTGTTGAAAAAAACTCATCATCAAGTGCATGATTCAGGGTGAAGTTCAAGAAAGTTTACACTGAAATTCTTCTCTGTTGCTGAAGAATGTCTGGGAAATGTGTTTGCCTGCCTGTGAAGGCAAGAGCTCATGTTGACAATGCCCTGCTGCTGTGGTGTTTAAACCTCTGATTTTAATTATGTATCGAGTCACAGAGTACACAGAGACAATTAGTGTCTTTAAGAGAAGACTGGTCTACCCAGGCAATTTCCAAGTTAGAAAGAAGGGACTGCATCATTATAGTTCTGCCTCTTGTCTAGGTCTGTCCCGAACATCAGTTAATGGAACAGCTGCTGTGAGAAGAAAATACTTATTTGTTCTAACATTTCCTTTCTTGTTTTTCTGTTTAGCTTATCTGCTCATTTGCAACTTACGTTTACTGGGTTCTTCCATAAGAATGGTATGTTTGCTAATTCCTTCATTGTACTGTTAATTTGTATAGAACCTTTGAAATTAGTGTAGATCTGTGAGGGGAATAGTTGAATATTTTTAATATTGGCTGTTTGGACACAGATTTTAAGTTAGTTAGGCTCAGGCTGTCCCATTAGTTATAATACTTTCAGTAGCACTTGCAATATGTTGGAGAGTAATTGTGATGTTAAGCAGATGAACTTTGGGGGTTTTAATCAAAACAGTGATTGAGAAATACGTGAAGTCATCATCCATTCAAACTGAAATAGGCCTTGAGGAATTCCTGAAGAAAGTGATTCCATGGGAGTGTGTCTTTGGGGTGTTTGGAATAGCTTTAAAAAACCCCAAACCCCAAGCTTGAAGTAGTTAGAAAATTCAGTTGGTTTTAATTTAAAATAGAAGTGCGAGAATAAATTTTATCAAGTAGAGACTAGAAATGAGGCAAAGGCCATGTCAGTGGTTATAAAAGCAATGGAAATAGTGGTGGTGTTACTTGCAGTCATTCAGTTGTGTCTTTTCTGCACATAAGGCTTTCTCTCTCAAAACTGGAGTATTGGACTTCACAGAAGAGAACGATGGCTTCTGTTCCTTTAACAGAAGCAACGGTGACATGCTTTCTGCTGTAAACTCACTGTCTTCTTACATCCCTAGGAATAAAATAGATGATTATCTATTAAAATGAAGTAGTGTTGCTAATTTTTCAGTTAAAAAATATTCTTAATGGTAAATTAGTCTTTGGATGTTCAGGCTAATACAGTTCATGTAACAGGTTCTGTACCTTTTTCTGGATGCTGCTACCTTCAAAGTATCTTATGCTTAACCAGATCTGTTCAGTAAGGTATTTGAAAGCTAGAGTTGCAAGTGTCTAGATTTCAGAATAATTTCTATATTAAACTGTAATATTAGTCTGAGAAATTTCTTAAAATCTGTAGATTTGGAACATTCTGCTTCTGGATCTTCAGAATATTGCTGGTCTGAATGGATAGTATTCATCCTGTCTCTGCTCTCAAGAGCTTCATGTTATGTATTGCCTTCAGTATTTAAGCTGGGAAACCAGAAAAGATTTTTGGGGCAGCTTCCCAATTAGCATGGCAGAAGTTGATCTGAACTTCTTCCAGCTCAAACTCAATGTATAAGTTGTCCCACTGACCTTCCACAACTGCAGTGAAAGCTCAGTCTCATTTAGAGCCAGACAGCTCATGATGAAGTAATGCAAATCAGGGACTTATATGGCAAATTAAAAAAAAAAGAAATAAAAAAAATCTGATACCTCTCCAGAGATTGCCAGTAGTTATCCATTGTAATTAATTTAGGTGGCTTCAAAAGAAAATATATTAATTTTGATAACCTTGTAACTCAGCATTTTAAGTGCTCCCTGTTTAACAGGAAAATGTTAAAAGAAACTAATAAGTACCACAGTTGATACTGTGAGAAACAGATAACAATAAAATGCTCTTATATAATTAACACTCCTCAACAAAAATGTCTTATAAGAGAGAAATTAAAACAGCCATAGTAGCAATACATGACAACGTCTATTTCTCTCCCACTCAAATGGAATTCTCTAGTCAACAGACTTAGTAAAAACTTCTCTTCATCCCAATGCCTATCCTCCTACCCTTTGGCTTCCTTTGAACATCTGTTGAAACAGATGTCTCCTGGACCGTAACCAGCCAGATACGTGGACTGTGGTCCCAAAGACTGAGCATAATTAAAAGGTGAACATGTGAATATCCTGGCAGTAGGCTTCTTTCTTCCACTTTTATCATAGTAGTGATGGTAGTTGCAGTAAAATAATGTAGGGGTAGAAGTGACTTCTTAACAGGAATGGAAGATCCGAGCTGGGCTTTGTATACCAAAGTCTTACTGTTGTAATAGTTGCATACTTATCCAGTGAGAGAGGAAATGGTGAAACTATACGTTACCCACTTACATTGTGTGGCTCACATTTTCAGGAGGGCTTCATCCAATCTTTTTTGCTTTGGTGTCTCATTACAGCTACTGGTTCTGAACTGAAATAAACCATATGCACTAGTAGTAGTAATTAAAAGCCTTAAAAAAAAAAATCTCTTGGACCTCTTACTCATTTGAGCCACAAAAAAGTTGCTGCCAAATTGCTCTCATAAATATCGAAAACTTAAATCTGGTATGGAAATAAGAGCCCGAGTGATTAAGAATTGACTTGCAAAGCAAGGATTACAAACTTGTTTGTTTTCTCACACCTGCTCTCCACTTCAGCAGCGCAATGAAGCAAGGCGTATCCGGTGCACCTTTTCCTAATTGGATAATGCACTCAAGGGAATATGATTAGCTGAGGCTTTTAAGATCAGACCACCATTTGCCCAATTATACCTAATGACAACACATTGTTCCTGCAAAATGCATATTTATTCCTTGATAGATTACATTTCCTTTCAGCCTTTTACCTATTGATACAGCAGTACCTCATGCAGAACAAACTTCTCTGCTGGCAAGTCTTGCTTAATGAGATCACAAAAATCTTTTGTGCCATCTTCTTAATGTCTGACCAAGTCAGTGAGGAAAAAAGCTTGTTGTATGAGGCATGAAAAACTTCAGCTATCTTTGTAAAACCAAACAATAAACAGAATGGCTTGGGATATACCGCTAATTTATGTTCTGTGTTAACTATTTCTTTGTGTACTTGCTGCTTTGATTTCATAAAGCATCTTCAACTATGTGAAGAAGGTGCCTGCACTACATAGCACTTGGAGTAAATGATAGTTTTAATCTGGGACTCCAAGTAGGTGTGTGTATAGATATATATATATATGTGTGTGTGTGTTTGTGTACTCCATTGCAGAAAATGATGTGCTTGCTGAGCAAAGCTGCAGCATCATGAAGCTTGAGGCATATTTACTGAAGTCTTTGTTTTGTGGAGGTGAAAGGGCTTGAAGAAACCTGCTGAAATGATGTATCCCCAAATAAAACATTTTTGTGTCTGTCCTCTGAGCATTCATGACGAGAACTGCAGGCTGATGAGGACAGGCAAGGTTCACACAAATTGTCTCCTAGTTATTTTTACTAGTTGTAAATTGCAACAGAAGAAATACATATTTCAACATGCAGAACCATTGTGTAATGTCACAGTTGCTAACGCGAGCTCACTCCCATCGTTCAACACTTTATAGTTGAGTCAGCCTCAACTCACTGCTCTGGTCTCCAGACCCTTGTTTAAGTGAAAAAAAATGCATCCTTGCCCTTTCCAAAAGTAACCCTGATCTATGGCCAATCCTAACTGCTATGTAGTTCCACTGCCAAGGGAATAGTTTCAGTATTTGCCAATACACTACTTCTGTAGTGCCTCAAGAGCCTGCCATGGAACATGAGCCTATGTCACCCATGTGTTGATCTTCTATCCCTTTTCCAAGCTCTCCCCATGGGATAACTGGAGCTGGTTCTATTGACTTGAGGGATTTTATTAGGTCTCTTTAATTAGATGAACTTCAGGACTGAACAACACATCCAGCCAGTAGGTCTTGCGGACAGTTATTTCTCAGAGCCTGTATTGGTGTAGTTGAGATCAGCATCTGGCCTAGTAGGACTTAGAGCTGCCCAGAATGAGCATTGGTAGGAGCTGGGTTTGCAGGAGTGACAAGCAGTTGTGACTGTGCCATACATGTTAGTTCCTGACTGCTTTGCCTCAAACAGCCCAGCATGCATGCCGCTTTATCAGGCTTTGAATGTACTCTGCAGTGTAGGCTTGCATGTGTACATGTCTCGCAAGCCTCGCTCAAGATCCTGTAGGAGCTCATTGACAGAGTGGATTAATGTCAAACAGCAATTCCCTTAAGTTGGAACCCCTCTTTGATACTTACATACTGAGCTGATAGAAGGAAATATTCTTAAATGGAAGAAGAATTATTTTATTTAATGACACTTCACACACACCCCCAGCACAAGCAGAAATTACAGATTTTATTGCTGCTTTTGGCTTGTATCTGTGTTCACATTTGCTCATTTCTTGTTACATACACTGATCTAGAACAAAAGGTCTGACAAACCTAAATTTCTCAATGTCCCATGAAATAGGTAATTTTACCCTACTCAATTTAGTCTTTAAAATTTACAACCTTGTCATTATTGTTGTCCTTCCTTCCAGCATTTTGCCTGAAGTGCTCCATGTACAGTGGGCTGCTTCTTGTGAGAACATTCAAAATGATCTCATAAAGGTTCTTAGCAGTAAATAGAGCTGGAGTATACATGGGCTTTGTACTTCCCTGTGAATCCTGAAAGCACCGAGTCTTTGAGAAACACAGCGGAGTACACTGTGCTCACCTGCTTGAAACCATTTTGTCTCCTCCATAGACTTGATTTTCTGCATGCATCCTCAGAATGATGGCAAACCCTGCAAGTTTTACTTACATTGAAAAATGGAAACATGTTTTTTCTCTCCTAGTGTATGAGAACTGGGAGTTTAGCACTCGTTGTCACAAAGAGAGAAACTCATTATGCCACTGAATCATTCCTCCCAAGCTGGCTGCTTGGGTATTGATCCCTTGTTCCTGAGTAAGTAAACCCTGTGGTTGATCATAATTATTCTGGAACATCTTATTCCAGTGACTGGATCAATAATGTCTTCCATGTCCTCTTGCCATGTGTTCCTGTCATGCCTCGGCACCTCCGCATCACCTGCTGTTCATCAGGAGACCAATGGAATAATTTGCTGTGATGGTGGGAATGCCATCAGCCACTTCACACTCATTAAGGTCTCAGCCAGGCCACAAGGTGAAGCTTTAGATGTACAGCATCTGTAATTAGAATTTGGGTGTCTACTGATACTCAAAGTGCTGTTGTTATAAATATATTTCTCCTCCATATGTACATATTTCTGATATCATTCATCAGTTTTCTTATTAAGGCTGTGCCAAGCAAGAACTGTGTTAGTTTCCCCATTTTCCTCACTCCAGCCAGGTCCTTGCTGTCCCCTGCAAAGCAGGGAGCTCCCACTCCAACCCAGAGTTCACCTGGTACCTCTGCAGCTCCTCACAGCACTGCTGGCCCTCCAAGTAAAACATGATGAAGGTAAATAAGAAAAGAACAAACTCTGCAAGAAACAGGACTCTGGAAGCACTGGCTTGGGAGCACTGATCTTCTGGTGTCATCTGCCTGATTGGAGGATGCTGCTCCTGCAAGAAGAAGATGGTATTTAGTTGCCTTGATTCAAAGTCCTATACTCACAAGCCTGTTGACAAGTCCCTTCTTCTTGAGCAGATGACTCTGACTGTATCAAAATGAGGTCATGGACTGTTAGAGGTGCCACCTAGCTCTCCCCTGCTGTGATCTCAACCCAGATTAAACCAGAGGAGACAGCAAATGGGAGTCAGCATCTGGCTGGGATCAGAGTCTGGCCTGGTGGGAGGTAGAAGATGCAGTTTACAGAATCTGCTGTCATGGTGTCTCATGATCAGATCTTCTGGGTCTAGGCTATTACGAAGAAGTAATACTCTGAACCATAATCTTAAATCCAGTCTATATTTATGCAAAGCCCTTGCTTTCCTAGCCTGTCTCAGTCTCCTTGCAATGTTTCCCAACAGTACCTGTAACTAAATGTGCAGCTGATAACCTCTGAGAGACAAGGATGAAGGATGTTTTACATTTAAATAAGATTTGGAAATGAACTTGGAAATCTTCTGCGGGACAGTCCCCACATCTCACAAGGCCACTTTCCAATAGAAGACACAAACGTTCATAAATGCATTAATGGAGGCAGCTCTCAAGCATCCCATGGGGAACACATAGCAGCACTCATCGCGAGCAGTCATATATTGTTCCTCACTTGCTAAACCTCTGCTGTCCCCAGCAGAGAACTACTTGTGGTTGCCTAAAAAAATAAAAACAACTCATGGTGTGCTTATCTACCACGATGCTGTCTGTGGGCATGTGTGTGTGCACCTGGTCACATCCCTGCCTCACACTCTCACACTGACAGTAGACATTTCGCTTATCTGAACTAGCTCTCCACTCAGGTGAATGTGCATCTGTGCTTGACATACTGCGTAAGAGGAAAATACCAGAAGGGAAATCTGAGCAGACACATCTGCAGGATGTGCAAATCAAGCACAGAAACAAGGAATCTGGCAAGTCTCTCGGAAATGATGATAGCAACTTTTTTAAGTCTCATGCCTTTTACTCATTCAGCTGGGACACTATTTTCTATTTCAAGACATTTCCACATTGCATATCTGCTGGGAATGTAAACACAAGCCAGGATTCAGCTACAGCTTTTTCAGGAGAGAAACATCTGCTTTCCAATGTCACTGCCACACAGCCTGTGTGGGGAAACACTTGGTGGAGG
This sequence comes from Micropsitta keiensis, assembly GCA_034782935.1. Taxonomy (NCBI): domain Eukaryota; kingdom Metazoa; phylum Chordata; class Aves; order Psittaciformes; family Psittacidae; genus Micropsitta; species Micropsitta keiensis. Next base: position 5,221 of record JAVHNC010020875.1, on the reverse strand, counting down.
AGTGTCACAACCTAACACAGGCTGAGTGGACACAGCTCCATGTTGAGTTCATGCCCTGGGAGCATGGTTTGCAAGCTCACAATTCC
>JAVHNC010020788.1:8674-21950 GCA_034782935.1 Micropsitta keiensis | reverse complement strand
CCAGGACACTTCATCAGCATACTACAAAGAAAATGAGTTGAACAGAGGCCACAACAGGGCTTTGGTGTTCACTTATATGTTGGCTCACTTGATTGGAAGCCCTACTTAATGTCTGACTCAAGATGTTACTAAGGATTGTACTACAATATTTGTGTATTTATGGTTCTCTGCTTCCACAGGAAGCACAGATCTTACAGTCCCTAGGCTATTTTTGCACTTTTTTCATCATTAACAATGAAGTTAGTTCTTCCTCATCTTTATAATTTTTTGTAACTCCAAATTACCACACAGTTCATTTGTATAGCTTTGTTCTCTATTACTCCCATGCTCGTCAAGCTTCATAAATACATTTACAACTTTTTTTGAAATCAGCACTGAGTATAGACAGATGCTATGCTCCAGGATTATATATCCAGGATATGATGAGAAGTTCATTAATGAGAATTATTCATATTACTCTTTTAAGTCAGAATGCACTTACCTATCTTCATTTCGAAACACTGCCCAGATGACAGCTGCTGCTATGCAGAATGCAGCAAGAAAAATAAGCCTCACTTCAAAGCTTTTGTTGCAACATGCAATCCTAAAAGAAAATAATTAAATTAAAAAAGAAAGCCTGCAACAGCCAAAACATATGCCTGTGCTATCATGGGTCCTTAAGCTGACAAGGTGTTCTCACCTTGAGAGCTTCTCCTTTGCTTTGTTCTATCCAGACTCAGGTGGCATTATACTTGCAACTGCAGTACCAGTCCTTCTCTGGGCTGTGTTTAAAACATGCCCAAAGATAAATCGAATTGGGCTTTGATGGCCAGTCCTCATTTTAGCAAACACATGCAGGGAAGGTGGCAAGCAAATGAATTTATTTAATCTATGTCATTTAACAACTATGCCAACAGAACTACGTCAGTGAGGGACAGATGCCATAATTCCAGAAAGGGGGGTGCAGGGGAGAGGTGCTGGTGAAAATCAATTTCAGGATACACAATCCAAGATTAAAAATGTAGTAACTATGTATTGCAAAATTGTGAGCTAGTACCTGTTTTCACTGCCTACTTAATTTTCTGGGGTAGTTCTTGAACTGATACTAACTGACAGAAGAAATGCCTGTCCTACAGCTTACACAAAACCTGCTGTCTTTTCTACCTGATCTCTGCCTTCGATGGGGTACTGGATTACCTGGCACTAATATCCTGTACTAAGTAACACGCAAACGCAATCTTAGGCTTCCAAACTTATAAGAATTGCTCTTTTGGGGGAAAGAACTATTTGTTGCACTAAATGTCAGGGTTTTTTTTTAAATGTGAAAATACAGAGGAGGAAAATATTCCCATACTCACTAATACCTGCAGGATACTTAATCTGCAGTAGTAAGGCAAGGCTATCTGCACACTGATAACACACAACCTGAGTTACAACTGTAACCATTAACACAGAGGACATGAGCAATGTGTTGCCTTCACAAGAAAGTTAAAACTTAATCTGTACCGTACCTGTCATAGACCAACATGAAGGAAAACAAAACCTCTATTGCCTATAGCACAGTACTTGCCTGAAACAGGGCCAAGTGTGCAGGATTCCCCCTTACCGAGTTCCCTGATGAACAAAGTGAGCACACCTGAGTAAGCATACCGAAGTGAGCACAAGCAGAGCTCAGAAGGCCAAGCAGAGCCTTTTAAGTTTGCTTACAGCAATGCTTGCAAATAAAAGTAATGCACCAAATGTCCCACAATACTATTTAACTGCTAATTACGTTACAAATACCTTTAATATCTATTAAGGGAGCTTTTAATTTTGTTTTTTAACAATCCCACATACTAAACAATTTAGGAAACAATTTGTCAAACTGCTCTTGTGTTTTCACACTACGTTGAGTAACAACCAGAATATACCCCAAAGAAACTTCCCATTTATAATAACTGAAAGGTGTACAATACCTGCACTGCCCAAATGGTATTTCTCCTATTAATGCCGCAAGACAGTTGTACAGACTCATTGCAGATGCCAAGCAGAAGACTGATATTATAACATAAACTAAATAAAAAGAATTGAAGATGGGAATCAGTGACAAAATACAATAAGAAAGAAATCAAACAAGAATCAAACACAACAATGTACATTGATCTAAACAGCAGTTTATGTTAACAGTTACAGCACTGCTCAATACAGTCACTGAAGCTGTATTGAGCTGTAATCACAGCTGATTACAGAAAATGCTGAATTCTGATTGTCTCTCCCATGACAAGAGTTCTCATTAAGCAAAGACCTGAGGTCTGAAAGTTTTTAAGTGACCTCCCTTTTTTTAAGAATTATTTTTCTTCCATTTAAGAAATAAGTCACCTGTTACTGCATTCATATACTTTTATTTGGTTTTAGCCAAATAAAACCAAAGTGCTATTTTAAAACTACCTGCTTTCCCAATTTCTGGTAATACTTTTCCACTTCAGATTTTCCCTTTAAGCACTTTGTCTGCTTATGCCTACAGATTTCAATATGCCCAATATCTGAGTGATAATTTAGGTGGCATTTTAAGATACTAAACACCCCATTCCTTCCAAAAACTTGTATGTAGTTAGGAATCACCTGGCTAGGAGAAAACCCTGCAAATTTCATGTTCTAACTTTTAGTATATTGTGTATTTGAACTTATGGTAAGCACCCTGAAACATTTATAAGCAGTAAGGCAGTTGTTTGCTAGTTGCTTTGGGGTTTTGTTGCTGTTGGCTTGGAGGGGGGTTATTGCTAGTGAAGGTCTGACTAAAAGCAATTCTGATACCTATAAAGAGATTCCTGAAAAAAAATCAACAGTTTGGAAACTACATTTTAGTAGAACTGCATCATTCAAGAACTTATTACCAGCATGTTTGAGTTTATTCTATTATGGCAATGCCATTTCCCCTGTACTTAATTAGGGCCCCACAACCACAAACCCAATGTCAATGTAGCAATACTGAACAAAAGTTTTCACTCTAAACACCACTAAGCTATCATTGCCACCCTTCCAAGAACATCAACATACATCGTATACTTTCTTTACTAGTCACTGGCACCTTTACTCCACATTACTTTATTCAGAATAAGCACTGTCAAGGAAAACTTTGTAAGAGAATAGAATAAAGCTTCTCTATAAGTAGCAGCTACATCTTTCCAACCCTCAACTCATACATGGAGAGCAATGACAGAATTATACTAATTTTAGTTTAGAAATTGAGCTTTTTAGACTCAGACATCTAATAAGATCATGCAGAAAAACAAGTCAAATGAGATCATCCACTGTTTCTTACCTAACCACTTGTAGAAGAAATACAGCAAGACCAGCATAACACAACAGATGACAACAAACAAGATAACTGTTACAGGGGTGAAAGTAACATTTTCTTCCTTCTTTTGTCTTGTTTCTCTCTCTCCAGGACTTGCTACTGCTTTCAAATTCTCACTGTTTTACAAGAATGACAAATATTTACCTTAGATGACAGGTTATGAAAGTCTTACTATAACCAGAATTGTTGTTACAATGCATTTAGGTTGACACAGCATTTCAGGCTAATCCTTCATACCATTATTAGACTTTATTAAAAGAACAAAAAAATGGTATGCTTATTGTTTGAGTTTCACTCCATTTTTTAACGGAGATACACACTTCTAACCTAGCACAGATCACAAGGAAAAGATTCTTAACTGCCTTCCTTTCCAGTTGTGTGGTGATTGCCAACTAAGGAGCACACCCAGCCAAACCCCGAATCTACATGAGGAGTAGTCAGTGTTTCTTTCGTGGCACCGTCACCCTCCAGCAAATGTGTCTCTGGACTTCACCTCAGTGTTGTGTATTGCGACATCCAGGGGCTGACACAACTCCCACAACTTCAGCTTTTATCGACCCATCTCATTTTTACCCTTTTCCACAGAAGGGCACTTAGCGCCAGCACATCCAAAGAAGCACGTCGGGAAGGACACCAAGGGCTTCTACAAGCGGAACGTTTGAACCAAAGGCCCTTCCCCAGGTACCTACACTGCAGACAATAACTCAGCTCTTCTCATCTCCCCTTTCTGGAAGAGTTTCGGAGCAGCTGCCTCGGCCACCTCTAAACAAGGGAGAAGCTCTCACCAGGGACTTACCCTCCTCGCAGCTCTGTCTTCTTTTCCTGCAGCCCGCTCTTACAGGTGACCCTGGCTCTTCTACAGCTTTGCTCACTGCCTCGCTTCCCGAAGTCGATTGTCTCTCTGCTGTCACCGACTCCCACCAAACACTAGTATTCTCCTTTAAAAAGACACCAAACAAACAAAGAGACAAAGAAATGAAACCAAAGATCCCTCAGTGTTTTCTTGTTATGGCTGTAGGGGCAAAACAGGACCTGTTCTTCGCTCCGGACGGACACCTGACAAGTGCTGAGCGCTGCCTAGATGGTTTACGTGGCAAGTGTTTGGAACCCAGAATTCAGGTTGCCAAATTGAAACTAGAACCCACAAAGTTAGGAGACATGTCCTCACCGCCTGAACTTTGCCCTCCCTTCTCAAACCAGCTACCAGAAATCAGCTAGAAGAACTCCAGCAGCAACACGCGTTGCTTGCTTTTTGGAGCCCTCTGCTGCTGCTCCCCATTTATTTTGCAGGCAACCATTGCCTCACCTGCTCCATTGCCATGGCCATGTGGCAAAACTCTGGAGGGGAAATAAAAGAACAGGAAAAAGCCAACCAGCCCAGGGATGTTTCTGTTCCCCTGAGGAGGTCAAAGCCCAAAGGTAAGCGCTTGGAGCTCATCTCTAGACAGAAAGACCTTCTCTCTATCACCTCTTCTAGAGGACGAATCCCTTCTGCAAGCAGCCTATAGAATCAACACCCTGAAGCTGAAGGATTGTTCAGAGCCTGCAACGTTTCCTTCTAGTCAGGCAAAATAAAGCTTTTGACAACTGCTACGTGTGAGTTTACAGAAGACAAAAGCTCATCACACTTGCGAAGGAGGTACCACTGATGCCAAACCCCACGCTCCCCACCCTGAGACTGTCCTTACTCAGTGTTACATATACAAAAGGCAATGCCTGTGCACAGTAATAGAAATACAACCACATCCTTTGACAAAGTTGTGTCACAAGAGTCCAAAAGGCCCGTGCAAATACAGAAACTGAACACTCCGAGGAGAGCCAGTACCCCCCAACACACCTCTTGCTCCTGCAGTACACCCACTGCACTGTGCTATTTCTTCCTGGAAATGTGCTGTCTGTCTGAATGGCACGAAGACTGCTAAGAAGGCCTTGTGAAAACCCTTTGGCTAGCAATGCCTTTGTCTAACACCCGAACCACAATTCCTGGGCGTAAAAACTAGGAGGAGGAGGAAGGAGGACTGTAGTTCACCACCTTTGCCAGCCAGAGCCCACGTTTCACGGGCAGTGAGCTAAACCTCTCCATTCCTGGGCACATTGACCTCCCTTTAGCCCTTACCTGCTCTCCACTGAACAGTGCTTCCAGAACAAACACTGCAGGGGGTTGAGCTGGGCGGTGATCCAGCTGTTCTCTGCCTTCCTCGGGGGCTTCCTCTGTGCCCACAGGTTCTAGAGCCATTTCAGCAGCAGCGGCACGTTCCACGGATGCAGCGCAATAGGCAGCAAAAAGAAGTTCTCCATCACAGCCTTCTGCAGCAGTTAATGCTTGAGCTGCTTCCGTCAGAAGGGATGTGTCTGCCGCTGCAGGAGTCAGAGGTGCCAGCTGACTTTCCTCAACGGCAGAAGGGCTGTCCTTGTTCCCACCGTTAACCAGGAGTGCCTGACTTCTGACAGACTGTGGGGCTGGCATCTCGCTCTCCACAGGTTCCGCTGGCACTATTACAGCGTTGGGTGGTGAAAGCATCTTATCCAGGACCTCCAGTATGGCTTCAAAATCTAACTCCTCCATCATCTTCTCTTCACCAGATGCCCCGCCAGAGGGCAGGCATTCGGCTGCAGAAGGTGCCTGCGCTGGTGGACTCTGGGAGAAACAAAAGACAGGGAACGCTTACACCAAACCCACCCAGGGATTGATCGGTCAGGGCTGATGGTATTGCTGTTTCTAAGGACTGTGCAGGTGGTTTCTGGTGATCAATACACAAGCAGGGCAGGATGAGCAATGCTGGAGCTGCCTGCATCCCTCAGCAGAACCTTGGGGAAGTGCCTGCTCCAGAGCGCACACAAGGTAAACTGATGATTGGCCAGAGCTCAGTGAGATCCACAGGCAAAGCACCGTCTCCTGTACCAGCTGCACAGCCCCTGCCACCCTGCTCCAGGAGGAATGATCCCAGCTACACCAACACTTGGAAACCTCAAGTCCCCTTGAGCCGTTCTGTACAATACTCGTGTTGTCCTGCTCAGAGGCAGCCAGGCACTGGCCTGGCAGCACTGGTTTACGTCCCTGCTTGCCTCTCGGATGCTCACACGGAGGGGACCTTCCAGCAATCTCTGCTCAGGTGCACCAGCAGCTTTTGACTGGCACTTCCCTGGTGGCAGCTGCATAATCCAAGCAACCACTAACCAGCAAGTGGTTAACCAGGAAGTTACCAGGCCACTTACTGCTTCAGGAACCAGTCCATCTCTTCTGACTCCATGCACTTGCTTTTCATCAAGCACCTGATTTCTACCAGACCCTGTGGACACTGTATTTCTATCACCTTTCAATCTAGCCACACCACCCCCCCTGACAACTCCTTGGGGACCATTGGCTATCCCAGACACTGATCTCAGCCTTCTGAGATGAGCAATTATGTGATTGTGACTTCCCCACACTCAGACTGATCCTCATGTCCTGGAGGCAAAAGCAGCTCACAGTGGAGGTGGGAGGACACAGATGCACTGTGTGAGAAAGAAACACCAGCCTATCAACGGCAGGCCTGGCTCTTGGCTATTTCTAGCCTTACAGCAACATGTTACCCTGGCCATAACCTGCCCAGCTTGGGTGAGCTCAGATGAAAAAAGAAAAACGTGCAAGAAAGACAAAAGGTTGATATTTGCAAGACAAGAAACTGGATGACCGGGCTTGTACAGGTCAGCCCTTTTGCAACACACACATTAGAACTTGCTTTGCTTGTCCTCCCTAAGGAAAACAACCAAAAGCATATGCATGCTGCTGCAATGCAAAAGGAAGCCCTGGCATTTGCACTGAGGTTCTTTTGCTCTTTGATAAGCCAGGCCACCCAATAAGGTGAACTAAAGCAAATTCTGGTGCAGCCAAACATAACGCTTTGACAGGAAAAACCTCTCCAGCCATGAGGACACCCACAATGCTGCTGCCCTGACACCTCACCTGCGTGACAGCCACTGCCCCTGCCACGTTCAGCGCTGCTTTGCAATGGGCATTGGGAAACCCCGTCACTTGCCCTTTCTCCAGCAGATCCATTCCCAAACTTCTCTCCTTCCTGCCACAAGCCCAGAACCCTGCGCTCCATGCGCAGGGGCTCCTCTGCTTGCCCCTGCTCTTCCTGCGCTGCACTCACCTGCACAAAGCCGCAGTCGCTGTACGCCGCAGCCGCAGCACTGGCGCTGACAGCGAGAGGCTCTCCCTGGGCAGGGGGTGAAGGACACTGCAGCGCGGCTGGAGAATTCAAACACAGAGATCAGACTGCCAGAACTGGTGTCCAGGGCGCACAGTTCTGTTGCTTACTTGGATTAAACACTGCACTGACCACAGAGCAAACTCAGTGCCTGAAATGGGTTACGACCTCCCCAGTGACTGGAAGACTCATTTCTTCACCCTAAACCATACTGATTCTGACACATGTGCATGCAGATTACAAACAGATATCTTGTAAAATTCATCTACACACTCAGAGAAACTTCATAGTCACGGTCTTCCAGATCTTAAGATCACCTTTTTGATTTGGCCGCATCACAACGTACCACGGGAAGTGGATTCACACAGGAAGGGCCTGCATGCTCACACTCACGATTAAAAACTGATCTTATTCCAAAAAGCAGCTTTGTAGCTGAAGCTGTATTCTGCAGGTGTTATTTGTTGGTGGCTTGCAAAGACATCCTCAGAGTAAAGGCATTCTTTGCAGGGCAGACAACCTTTACTGTTGGGCAGCGTTAGCAAAGGCAAAGGCTTCGGTTTATTTGGAACGCTTCAAGTCTATCAACAGAACCAAGATTCCACAAACATACCTGCTGCACTCACACACTTGTGTCCTACAACTCTGCGAAGCGCAGAGAAGACATTTCTAAGCCCTTCTGTCTCTGCCATCGTTAATCTCATCAGAGCCAGAAGAAACGAGCAGCTAAAGCACATTCTCTCACCAGGTGTTATCAAGTAACGGACAGGGAACAGGGATCTCATTTGAACGCCAACGAGAGGGGGATGAATGGCAGCTTATGAAATAAATCATCATTTACTGAACAAATGAAGGAAAAGATACAGCCCCTCCATCAAACAAGATGGATCGGCCTCCATGGAGATTTGGGGGTTGCCAAAAAAGAGACACACTTCTGCCCATACAACTGTGGATGGAAAACTTCACCCCCTCTCTAGGACACAACGTGGGAGGAGTGGAAAAGAGCCCATGCAAGTTAGCCTAACACTGACTGGCTGTGGCCAATTGGTTTTCTCCTCGCCCTTGAGCCTCCAAAGAGAGGACCTCTGGAAAATCACCAGGGAACCCTCAAAAGCTGGACCAAGGACAGGAGCACAAACCACAACATCTCTGGGCTTTCACGGTCTCTCCTCCTTTCCTAGACTTTACTCTTGCTGCCCAGTTTTCACCTGAGATGCACACACGGGGACAGACAGCGGAGGAAAACATTTTCGGCATCACTTGTCAACAACTTCTTGAGCAGCAAGGGCAGAACTTTGGCCATACCCGTTGGATCCGGGGCTTGCGAGCACTGCCCTGGAGACGCGCGGCTGCTGTCTCGTGGGAGGGAAGCGGCACCAGCTGGAGCCCCTCGCCGAAGCGGCAGAAGCGAGCACACAGTCTGCAGAGTGTACGTGACCTCTGTGGAACACTTGTGCAGGACGGGAAAGGGAGCCCCCGCGCCTGCAAAAGCTGGGGAAGCCCCGGGCCCTGGCAGCAGCCCAAAAGAACCCTGCCATGTTCTGCAAGGGGTTGGAGTCTGCTGGAAAGGCTCTGGCCCGAAAGCACCGGGGCTCTGGCCCAAGGCCGCTTTGTCCAAGCCACGAAAGAAGCTCTCTGGACCACCAGCTTGAGGAACCTGTCCTACAGTCACCGGTCCTGCAAAACAAAGGGAAACAAGGGCTAAGGAAAGCAGTTTTCACTGGCACTGCAAGGCAGGATGAGGAGCCAAGGCTCCACCATGTTCTTTGGGAAGACCTCCTTTGCTCCAATGTTCCTAATCCACAAACAGGCTTTATTCTCACACCTGAACATACAGTAACATAACAGGCACGTCAGTGCTCTGCCAACACGCGGCCACCTGTGACCATTCGGTCTCCTGTAACCTCCAGTAACAAGTGATCAGGAGTTAGAAATGTGCCATAAATCAAAATGGGTGGTCCTTGACTAAACCAAGCATGAGGAATTAAGAAAGTGCTGTGGGCTACAGCAGACAGTACGTTACAGTAAAGGGGAATCGGGAAGCACTGCTTTACCAAACTCCAGCTTTGCTGCTAGTAACAGTAACGTTTGATTACGGTAATAACCCTGACACTTTAAGGTTAGGGGTAAGATTAGGCTTATGAGCCATTACAGTTAGGTTTAGGGGTAACGTTTGGGTAAGGTGGTAGCATTAGACTTAGGGTTAGCATTAGAGGACGTTAGGGTTAGGGATTGGAGTTAGGGTTGGTATTAGAGTTAGGGTTGTGATTAGGGTTAGATTTAGTGTTAAAGTTTAAGGTTAGTGTTACGGTTTAGGGTAAGCGTGACTGTAGGGCTAGGGGTTAAGGGTTACCGTTAGGCTTTGGGTTATAGTCATAACCCATTAGCTCATGGAGACACTTGGCAGAAATCCCGCTGCCGCGTCTTTTCTCCTTCGCACAGAGCCCACGGGATGCTCTGGTTGTCACTGCACACGGGCCATCGTTCACGCCCATTGAAGGGCAGCTGAGGCTGCATCCCTACTGAGGTGCAGGGAGCAGTAAGGCTCTTCAGGTTGCCCTCACCTCCGGGCTGCCAATTTAAAACGAAATACCAGAGCTGTAAGACTTCAGTTCTGTTCTAAAAACAGAAGCACTTGATGAGCAAAAGGAACTTACAATATTTTGTCCTTGTTTGCTATTTTAAGTGCACCCCCCCTGTGCTTTCCTTGTTATTGCAGCATAAGTATTTAGCAAAGCATTCATCTTGGTTGTCACTAATAACATGCAAATTAAACACCTGCTCTGCTTTGTTCCATTACACTGTATTGACATGTCAGATATTGGAACTTTAATTCAGAAAAATGGTGCCATTTTCATTTATCTCTTATAATGAAGAATGAAGGCGTGTGCTGATACAGGGCTGCCCACAGCATTGCAGCCAGAAGTGAGAAACAATACTTAATATAGCCACTAAATTACATGTGACATCTCATTTAAAGGTAAACAGCCTGAAGGCACATGTCCAAATGGCACTGATGAAATCTTTAAGTGTTCCTTTGGATTTTCATTTAACCAGCAATTTGGTAGTGAAGGTGCTGTGCTGGCCAGGGGATGGCAAGAGCTGGTGCTTAAAGTGGGAGCTAAAGCAAGAGAAAGCTACAAGTCCCAAGGGACAAGAAATGGATTGATCCAGATGTTCCCCACCAGTCCCAAAGGAAAACAGGAGCTCTACTCAGTAGATGGTGGTCATAAGATGGGTGAATGTGGCTCTTGTGCTGTGGGATGTCAAAACTCACTTGTCCCCATTTGCAGAGCTGGGCTGTGATGCTGGTTCCATGGGCTGTGTTTCAGTCTGGAAGGGCTGTATGTGCACTGTGAATGATGTCCTGGCTGGACACCTCATTTTCTAATTTAATTCAGTGTTTTGGTCCCCTTAGCTGCTGGAAGACCTTCTCCCCCAACAGCCACTCTGCGTCCTCTTTGCTCTGGTTCAAGCTCATTTCTTCCCAACTGATCCATCACAAGCATGGAATTCAGGCCCATCTTGGTAGGGAAGCCCTTTATGCATGTGAAGCTCACCATATTCCCCTTTTGCTCCTTCTTCCAGCTAAATAGTTTGTCCCAGTTCACTCAGTGTTTTTCCGCCAGCTTCCCTGGCTGCTTTTGTTTTCCTCTGGACCTGTTGTGCCTGGCTTTGCTGTGTGATGCCCAGCTAGACACAGTAATTAAGCTGAGGCTCTGTCAGTGAAAAACAGTGAAGGAAACTCCTGGTTTTTAGGGTTCTGCTCCTGTTTGTGCAATAGGAAGCACTGATTTTCAGCAGGGCTTCATCCTGTGAATTTTGCTTGTGTGGGCAGTCTGGGCCATCAAGAGTCAACTAATGCCTTGTTTGTGTGTGCAGCTGGGGCTTCTTGGTACCCTGCACAGCCTGTTCCTAGAGGCAGGCCCTGGGGCAAAGCATCTTGTGATGAAAAGAAGCCTTCCAGAGAGAAAGCACAAAGAGCCATATTCACCTATCAATACTTGCCCATCTCTTGAAGTGACTGCTTGAGCTGGTGTTTCTATGATGTTTTTCCATTGCTGTCCTTGGATGATCGTCTTTGATTTACTTTCAACTAATTTCTTTTGTAAAGTGCTCCAGAGATGAGCTCTGTGATTTATTTGTGTCCAGCTCTCCTAAATTTGTACCAGAGATTGTTTGCTTGCCTGTTTTCCCACAGAACATAGCCAGCAGCAGCGGGAACAAGCAGAGGGTGCTTTTGTGGCCAGAAACTGAACACACAAATGACCAGGATGCAGAGCTTCAAAAGCATTCAGCAGCATGGAGAAGCAGTGCCATAGAGGCAAAGAGCAGGCGTTACCAGGCCATTGCCTCCAGATTAGTCACTTTTAATGGGATTTCACTAGCATTTGACCAGTTATCTTCATGGTCACCCATTACCAGCTCCAGCCAACCCCCTTGTGTTCACTACATGTTTCTTTGCTTCTCCTTGATAAATGTCAGGCTCGATCTACAATGCAGCTCTCTGAATTTCCTGGTATGGGGTCACTTGGCATTTAGCACTTGGAAAGATCACGTACTTCCACTTGTTCAGTCTTGGTTTTGATCAAGAGAAGAGTTGATGTCATTTCAGCATTCCTAAAGCTCCCCCTCCCTTCTGGCTTTTTATTTCAGAGTATAAAGCAATTTGACACAGGCTGTGCTTTGTTGATTCTTATTTTTTGCATCTTGCAATGTGGCAATACCCATAATAAACACAGGCTGGGGTTGCTTGTGGAGAATCTGCACTTAACTCTAAATAGATCCCTTCCTGTTCCTCCAAAGAGGTTTACAATTTGCCTCATTAAAAATAATGGGAATCTATGCATTTCCCATCACATAAAATATTCAAAGCAGTTTGATGCGGTTTATCGTTTAATAAATAGCTTGAATGCCCAGGGCACTTCCCAGCAGAGAATGAGTACTTTGCAAGCCTTTCCAGTGCCTGGCCATGCAACTTGCCTCTAGCAAAGAGTTCTTAATTCCTGTCGTACCTCTCAGTGATGCGCAGTTGTACACCCGAGCCCCAGTGCTTTAAAACTGTGGCTGGCATTAAAATGATGGTGTAAAGGATATGACCAACTTTTTTTTTTTCCTAAGAATTGAAGTTTTATAGATACAAGCTCAAATCTACAGAAATAATATTTAAGTCCAGGAATATGGCAGCTTGAAGCCACAAAGATTTTATCTGGTTTTGGTTGTTCTTATTTTGTTACTTTCTAGGTTTTCACCTGTGTCTATACCTTTAAATGACATCTCTGTTAGTGGGATTTCACTGTTTCTTCATGAGGTTTTCCTAGCCTGCAGACCTTACATACTCTTGCTTACCTAAATTTCTGTGAATGGAAGCAGATACGGGCTGTGATGTCTTGCTGTCACTCAGAAAGAAAGATACAAACTAGCTAATATTTAAAACCTTCTTCTCTTTAATCCAGACATCAGATCTGTGAAAAGGAGCTAAGAGTATGGAAGAAAGTGTTGATTCAGTTGTTCTGAATGGTGAGAGGCAGATGGAAAAGAGCTGAAAGTCCCAGGGTAATAAAATACTTTGGAATTTTAGACACCTCATCTTTCTGTCTTTCTCATTTTTCCTGCCTGAATAACATCTCCACATTTTACATATTGCCTTTCTCAAGCCTTTCTAGAAAAAGTTAATGTCTAAACCCATGTAGTAAAGTGTAAATCTAATTGAAATAACAATTTAAATAAGAGCTGTTGCTTTTGAGTAATTTCTTTCCCTAGAATGAAG
>JAVHNC010019928.1:0-10310 GCA_034782935.1 Micropsitta keiensis | reverse complement strand
AACAAAGAGAATGAGTCTCCACCATTTTAGAAGTGTTCACTGTCACTTTGGAGTTTGGTGTAATATTTCAGTGGTGCTTTAGGCATGTGGTTTATAAAGCACTTAGGGACCCATTAAATACCAAAATTTAAGGCTAAAGGCTGGCATGCTTAGGGCAGTGAGCTTTTAAATTTATGAAAGACTACAGAACTAAGAGGCCACTGAAGTGACAGCTGTCAGCACCACTCCGTCCTACATTCATGCACACTCAAAGAAGCCACCACGCACTTAAAAGAGAGCACTCGTTCCAACTTTCAGGCTATTTTCTAAATACTCTTTTCAAACTCCTTTCATACTCGGAAAAAGCCTTCCAGAAAACATCCACCCCTCTGCAAGCCTTGCATTTGTTACCTGATCCAGTTCTGTGCTCCTTTTTCTTCCTCCCAGCTCTAACAAGCATCCTTGCCCTTTTACAAGTTAAGGTCATTCAGAGGATCTATACAAGCAAGTAGAACACAAGCTGGACTGGAGACCTTGAAAGGCTCATGCTTACCCTCACCTTTAATAGGGAGGCACCACCCACAGAGACAACACATTATCCCGGCATGCACCGCTCCCTCCTCATCCCAATGGAAAGTAGCAAATCAAAAGAACCACTGCAAGTTGGAACCTGTTGTCTCCGCGGGTGGTACCCTGCATCTGTATTAGAGATGAAGGCAGCTGTAATCTCTTCGGGTTTATGCAAATGGGATGCTGCTGCTCCAGCTCCTGGCTAGCTGCCAGGGTAAAAAAGGGAAAACAAAACCCACCGGTCTTGTCAATATGAAGTTTGTGTAGATCAGGAAACCCAATTATTGGAATTTGCATGAAAAGCTAAACATCAAAACACAGTTGGCACGTTTCTTCTCAGGATGTGGGAAGGCCACAAATACAAATCTTATCTCTCAACCTAGCCATAATTTAAGCTTTGCTTTCTCTTGTGGCTGTGAATTACAACCTTGCAATTTGAATATAAATAAGACCATTCAAGGTTTTCAGGAACTCAATCACATCGTGGTTCTCATTTTCCACACACTTTTAAAACTGTTAACAGAAAGAGTGAGCACTCAAATTACAGGAACAGTTGATTGGAATTCAGCCCTGGCCTTACAGCAAACGATTGCAGTCAGTCTGATGAAAACACACACCACTTCCTTGCTCCCTGGACAGCCCTGCAAAGCCCTGAGCCAGCACAATCCAGGGTTGCAGCACACCGTGGCACAGCAATAGCTGAAGCTGGCATCATCACTGATGGAATCAGAGTTCAGCTATGCTTGCTGACACTGCATTCCTCAGGCACCCATTCTGCATGTAGACAGAAGTCACCATTGTGCCTGGAAACTGCAGGAAGGATCAGGTGCCTGTGCCTTAGTCCTCTCAATGGTGTGGCACTGGAGCATGAATCTACAACTGTCAGCTGAGGCACTGTGCTCTGTGCAGACACATGGGACACCTTCCTCGCTGACGACATTGCCATGGGGCAGTAGCTGCCAACAAGGGCTGGAGAAGGGTGTAGGACCTGTCTCTCTTCCACATCTGCACCAGCCACACCAGCCAGCGTGCTCACATGCTACACGTGCACTCACCACTTCAGCACAGAATCTCTTCAGACAGCAAGAAGAGTGAAAACAAATTGCTCTACTCCAACTGTGCTGAACAGATTCAACAGTTACACATTGATTTTGATTTTAAAGGAGACAGAAGAAGTTAAAAATGGAGCATAGCTTGCAGAAACACCCCAGAAGGATTTCTGCTGCCACTGAAGTTGTGCAACATGCTCAACTGGAGAGACTTATTTCCACGCAAGCAGCTTGGCATGAAATCCCACTGAAAGGCCTGTGGTTCCCTAACACTGTCATGACATCATGGATCAGGATGTTTAGCACCATCAGCCCAGCACAGCTGCTGTCATGGTTGCCATTATACCATGAAACACTGAGTGGTTTTAAATGAAAAAGGTTCCCCCATTTGAAATTCTTAGATTTCTTCCATCTTATTCTGTGGACTCTTAAAGCCAGAGCAGTTCCGTAAGCAGAGCATAGCTGATACTTAAGCAGAGCAGGAAATAGTGCTGCTTTAACTGAAAATAAATCTGTCAACAAGGAGGCACAGGGAGAGCCCCGCTTCGGACTTTTCAGGTTCTTATTAAAAAATATAAATTAAAGGCAACATTTTCACGTTACTTGCTACATCTGTTTGCTATTCCATTATAAATAAAAATACAGGGGCCTCCGATTCAGCGTTAGTTTGCTCAAAAAAGAATCAAAAAGTGCTTTTCATTTAATACTGCACTGTAATTGGTCTAGATCATACTGTTACTGGAAAAGGTCCACAAGAAATTAACCAAAGTCAAGCTGGTAAATTGAAAAGACCTTTGGGAGTGTACTACCTTTACCTTTCTAAAGCAAGGTCACAGAAGCATATCCCTGTCGCAGGAACCTTGCTGACCATTACAACCAGACCCAGCTCTTTACTCTTTGCAGAGAGAGCTGGGAAACCAAAAAACCACAAAGTAACCTCTACATCCAGAGGCTAGGGGCAGTCGAGCAGAGCCCAGTGCCACACCAGCTTCAAATGAAATCTTCCAAAGATTTAAGCAACTTCCCTGTCACTCTGTGCTCCTGCCAACCATCCCATAGCATACTTTACCTAGGACAGAAGAATCACAAAGTCCTTTAGGCAACAGAGACTGATACCCATTTTCTTAAACAAATGCTTTATTAAATTCCCTGCTGCAGAACATGAGTCTTTCAACACATAGGAAAACTCTATGTTCCTGCAGCGTGCACCCAGTGCTGGTCTGGTGATGTGCAGTTCACATGGCAGTGGTGTTTCAAGAGTAGTTAGAGAACAGCAACTGCTGTTAGGGGCAAGAATTGCTGGCGAGTTCTCAGCTCCTTTGAAAACCTCTCCGCCTGTCTACAGTGCTCACCTACCAGGTGATAACTTCAGGTTCAGTGTTTAAGGGATGTGTAGGTTTTGACAGCTTTACCACATGCATAATTGTGTGTTAAGGCTTTTTATCATAAAGGCAGAGCCAGCTTTCTTGACAGCACATGTAATACTAAGTTTTGTAGCTCCAAAAATGAGGCCAAAATAAAGGTGACAGACTGCAGACAGCTGAGCACCCCAGGGTGAGTAGCACAGGGACACCCCACTGTGGAGCCAGGGACACAGTTCCAGCTACAGAGAGAAGGGAAACATACGCAGGTGCTCAGAGCATAGAGATCACTTTGATGGATCAAGCAGGCCTGTGCTCAAGAGGCTGCAGCCAACATCCCCCAAAGCAGCACAGCAGTGCGGGTTCACTATCTGCTTACAATGTCCAGCCAAGACACATCAGCTGTCTCTCTAAGCTTCTTCCCAGGCTCATGTACACACAGGGCATTCAGGGACTGCAGACCTCCTAGAGCATGGTGCAGACTTTGCTCCTGCTTCACTCAGCAGTCCTTGGAAGTCACCTGCAGCCTGTGTCTGAGTTAGGGGGTTAATTCCTGTGCCCTGCAACCAGCAAAAGGCATGCACATATTTCACTATCTCAATCCAAATTTCCACACCAAACCATATGCCAATATGAAGAATTAGGAGTTCTCATGTCAGGAAGTTATTTAAAGTTGTGACATTCCACCTGTGTGATACTTTCACTCCTCCACCCCAAGCTTTGACTACAGAAGAGTAACAAGTTTTTGTTTAGCAGACAGGTTTTGAAAGTGAGAAGCCAAAGCATGTACCAGGGCTAAGGAGGCTGCGTCCTTACATATTTTGCTTCTTCAGTCATAAAAACACGTCACCCTTCATGTCTTCAGCTGAAACAGACATATCCACTCCCTGCTCTCACCAAAAAAAAACATCGGGAAAGAGTCTAAGCAAAGAGAAGAGTCTCACCATGGGAAAAGCTCAGCCTGCCAAGTCACCAAAGAGAAGACAGAACAGAACTTACTCCATCCAAAGGTGCATTGAAACAAGTGGGCAAACACAGGTCACCTAGTATTGGCAACCTCAGATTTTCAGTTGAAAAGATGAAATACCACAATCTGAGAACAAATGTCCATGGTAGGGTCTCTTATGGAAACAAGGGAAGGAATATTTAACTTCATTTCTTTAATTTGCCCTACCTTTCCACTGCCCCAGCAACTAGTGACTGGGGTTTGTTGTTAGCAGATATGCTGGTTACATGCCCCAGGTAGACCTCTGTGACGCTAGGGTCCTGTATAAAGTCAGTTTTAAAAGACTTGCTTCTGAAAAACAGTTCTGTAACCACAAACATGAGAAAAAAACCAGAAGAAGCTGCCTTGAGAACATCGGTAAGGTTAAAGAAACTGCCTGACTGCTACTGGTGCAAGAGAAGCACCTGGGTGAAAAACAGTGGTGGATGAATTTTAACCAAGACAAACAAAAGCAGCAAAGTGTGGGTGAACGAACTGGGACCTTTGCTGCACCATTCATTGAGGACATATACTCTGCAGCTATGAAACAGCATGAAGACAGTTTCACTAAACAGTAATAGAAGAAACCTTCTGCTATTTCTGGCTGGTTTAAAAGGCCATGTTCACAGCCCCAAAATAGTGACAGCTTGGACATTGCTACTCACTTTAACTGCAGTTAAAGAGCAAGGTCATTAAAAGAAAAACAAGAATAAGGTTAGATCACGCTGCTTGCCTGGTAAGTGCCTGCTAAAGACCATCCACATCAACAAGCTAAGAAAACACTTTAATTACTTGAGAAAAGACAAACAATTAGGATTTTATGGTTCTGGACATAAATTGGTACTTTACACAGCAGCCACTGGGGTGGCAGTCCAGTGACAGTAACACTGCTGTACCAGCAAGAGGAAAAATGCCCTTACAGCAGTTTTCCAGAGGAAGGCATTTAACATGCACAGGGAGGGGTCAGGATTTAAGCATACAACCACAGCAGACTGCTAGGAGTGAAAAACAGAACAAGACAGGCAGTTAAAAAAAAAAATAAATCCCAACCAGCTAAAGAAAAATTAAAACCAAACACACACACACACTCAGCTTAACACTGACAAGGAAATACAGTGCGTTCAAAGCCTGCAGAAAGGAGCACAGTAATTCTTCTGCACCCAAGAACAGGCATACATCGCCCCTTACAAGACCAGGGCAAGGACATTCTCAAGCAGAAACCCAGCTGTTCAAATAATGTGAACAGCATGACAGGGTTTTACCTATACTCCCCCAAAATGCAACACAAAAACCAACACACAACAGCAGAACTTAAATGACACTTACTCATGTACTCTGTTGTCTCCATACAAGTCACTTAACCCGAAGCTGACATAGTGCCAGTGCTCAGGAACATTCAGCGCTGGGTTTCCCAGGTTTCTGTACATGCTAACGTAGTCCAGAGGGTCAGGTCCTCCCAGCCTGCATTAAAAGCAGAAAGACTTTTAGGTGAGGCCCTCAGTGACATGGTTTAGTGGTGGTCCTTGCAGTCCCACGGTAATGGCTGGACTTGATGATCTTAAAGGTATTTTCCAAACTAGCTGATTCTATGATTCTTTAAGTTAATTCAAGACAATCGGGAAGTCTCCACAGGTGCTACAAAGTGCTGCACAAAGACCTGCTTTAAAACATAGCTAGTGACAAAAACGAAATTAGCATGTTCAAGTTACCTCTAAAACAACAAAAATTGAGGAGAAAAGTTGGGTTAAGTCCAAAAAGCTTCAAGCACAGGAAGGCAAAGCGCATGTGTGCAATGTACTATAATGTTTTTAATGTTAAAGCATAAAAACCTCTGGAAAATCATATTAAAGCTTCCGCAAAACACAAAGAACATTGGAAAATTATACTAGTAAAAGAGCAATAGCTGTATCTGCATTGCAAGCTCTTAATTCAGTCCAGAGACACATACCTCCAAAAAAAAAAAAAAAACAAACCAAAACAGTGATGTTATTCTTCAAAGCAAAATTTGAAATAGCTAAGTTTTGAGAAGAGTCATCCATGCTTCTGAACACAGACGTGACAGTAAAAAGTGGAGGAGAAAAACACTGATTCAGAAAAATTAGTACCAGAACTTGTAAAACACACTAGCTGCATTAATCAAGAACAAGTAAAAAGCATCACTGCACCCTCTGCTTCAACATTAGAATAGGTTCCTTAGAAGAACATTACTTAAAAGTCAACATAGCACAGCTAGACTGAATTAAGCGGTGATAACCTGCAGCCACCCTTCCCATGACAAGGAAATAAGGCTGGTGTGCCAGCAGAGAGTACAGCATGCTTCTCTTCATGTCTGCCAATGCAATGGTGGTCAACTCCCCACCGAAGGATGGGGCATGCTTGACTGTTGTGCTCACTGTTCGCCCTGTCAATCCATAGAACACCTACCACAAGCCCTTGCTCAATGGTCCAGCAAGAGGCCAGCCAGCACCAGTTTAAGCTGAGGTTGTAGAGCACCTCTAAGATGCTTTCCAGGGTGAGCTCTGAGGAAAGTTAATGCACAAGGGAACACGCTGAGTTTATCGCCTGCTGGGAAGATGGTGCCGGGAAGGGCCATGAGAACAGGTTTCCTTTTGCTTCCAGAAAGTGCCTACATACTCTACATGGATTTCTTGTGACAGTGGTAAACTATTAGATATCCTCTGCCCATAACTTCTGCTGCCAAATTTTATCAACCCTGTATGAAGTAATGTATTAGCTTGTATTGAAAGGTTTGTGGGTTTTCTCCATAACTGTGCTGTGCTGCCTCCCTCCTACTGCTGCAGGGAAAAAAGAAAACCAGAGCAGCATTTTCTAACATGAGTGACTTCCCCCAGGACAGCTTCTCCGAAGTCACACAAAGCCACCAGGGTGGCTTCAGGCCAGCTCCAGCTTCCCAGTGGGTCAGTCAAGGATGCAGCCCAGAGTCAGTGAGCATCTCACCCCCAGTAATGGCACAGAGGTCCATGGGCAGGGGTTAAGTCAGACTGTGCAAACTTCTCACATGACAAGTAATACCTTTACAGTGTAAAAGGCAAACTAGTGAGCAAGCATGGGGAATTAGACCCTGGGATAGAGCGGAGTTTGATCCTCAATGGCAGCCTGGGAAAACCTGTTCTCAAAGTCTAGCAACAGCTTTAAACACTAAGGAAAAAAGTGTGTCCTCTTCTGACATACCCCATCTCACTGGCATCAGGTCACACTGGAGGCTGAGATCTCTGCCACAGATACCCATTCAGGTGGCTACATTCAGAATGTGGCACCAACACCCTGGCCAGCATTCAGGCTCCCAATGTGAGTAACTCCCTGATCCATGATAGAAGCAGCCAAGTGGAATTCCAGCCAATACCTCAGCAACTCCAGCCAGGATAGTCACTTACTCCCAAGGAGTGGCAGTGAAAAGTAGCAGCCACACACAATTCTTACCTGACTGGGACGACTCAAGAACAAGGAAGATCAGTACACTGACTAGCACATCAATGTGAGGGATTAGCAAGTGGTCAGAGCAGATGGGTACGATTGGCAATGAAAACACCTCCACGTGCTGAGCAACAAGCATCTCCCACACACATTAAACCTGCTTCCAAACTGGGCTTAATAATATCTTAGATATCAAATGATTCACACTGGAACACTGATGACACAGGCGCTTGGACACTGACAACACACAAGACAAACCCTTATACTGCCCTTTTTCAGGACAGGGACTGGTATCTTTACCCTGTCCCAGTGGCAGGTTAGCTAGCTAAGCTAACTAGTCGAGCAGCACTAATGCCTCTGCGGTACATCCTCCCGCCCACAGCCACTGTTGTAGGGTTCGACCTTGTATCACTATCTACATATCAGTACACGAGCTCACACAAAGAGCTGGAAGCGTTGGAGGATTTTATTAGGAAGAACCCAACTTCAAAGCCAGAGGTACAGTACAAATTTGTTACACTTCTATTCAGGGAGCTCATTCAGGAGCAAGAAGAGCAGCCTCGGGGGAAACTGGTATTTGCATCTGCACCAAGAGTCTTGTTTTGATTGATGTGAAGAGCACTCTGAAGTTTTGGTGGAAGGAGAAACCCAAAGTGGGCAGAGAGGAAACAGCTCCACAATGGAGGAAAAGCTGGTAAACTCCCAATCCATTCTCCCTGGAAGGTCCTCGGTGGATTGTTTGTAGTTGCTTCCCAGCAGTTGGCAACAGGACTGCTCTTCAAAGCTACCTTTGGACAACCCTTCAGAAGTAGTCTGTGATCCCCAAGTGGCTGCAGACCACAGGTCAATACACTGGTTTTTGAGTACATGGCCTAAATCCAAGACAGCTGATGAAAAACCAACAGTCCAGACCAAATTCTGCCTATCTGAAAACCTATCATAAAGCAAAGTACAAATTTGGGTTTTTTCACCAGCAATGCTACGCATCAAAGTATTTCACTTACAGATACTCAACCATGTTTTAAAAATAAAAGTAGGTATTGGATATCAACAGAGAGAAACTCCTCCTCAGTGCACGACCTTTAGAAATGCAGCCAGGAACTCTTCCAAGAAGTTCTGATTGCAATCACAAACTCTCTCCCAAGATATGCAAATAGCATTTAGAAAAAGAATAGTTCCATGAAATACCTAACACAGCTAAACCTCTTCATTTAACAGGTATGTGCTTCTGCATATCCTCCACTGTTACGAAGTGAGGATCTGCTTTGCTGTGCAAGCCGAAGAATAGAACTTCAGCTTCCTGAACAAAAAGAATTGCTGTTAACCATAGAGAAACTGATACGTATAATTAAAAGCTGATTAGTGTTACAATATTTCTTCTAAGGCAGAGAATTTTCCTCGGCAATTTCCTCTTCTAACCTAAACCAACTGATAGCTGGCAGCCCAGGCAGAGGAAAACAGGCTCACAGAGAGCAAGCGGTGGCAGAAGTCTTTTTACCAGACTTAACAAAACCAAGCTCCAAGTTTCACTTAATAAAGGGGGAGAGAGTACCTGCAGCGTCCATGTAATGCTCCACCTCTCACAAGAATTTCCTGTGCAGGACAGCAGAGAGAAGCTCACCTCTGATTTCTACAAGTGAAGCTCTCAGCTCTCGCTGCCAGCTGAGCTGCCAGTCGGAAGAACTGCTAAGTGGAAAATGCCAGGATAAACAGTCTCCACACTGGTTCTTCCTTGCAGCTGCTCATCACTGCCAACAGCAGTTTTGTTAAGTGTTTGAGCTCTAAGTGCAACGAAGCCCTAATCAACCTCTTAAGCAAACAAGCAGCAAGGTTTCTTCCCAAACCAGGGTCTCTGCCATTCTTTGTTACAGACCTGAATCTCTTTCCATGCCACACAAACCTCACATTAATCTAGTCAGTATTATTTCAAGCAGTTGACAGAAAAGATGTGGTGACTCCCCAATCAAGGTGACTGGAAACTCATCAAGCTTGAGTATCTAGGATTAGAAACAGGTGTAAAACCAGAGCAACAGGATCCACACCACCAAAGTACTGCAGTACTGACCTACACAACCGTATTTTGAGGTCTCAGATTTACAATATCTTATCTCATCCCACTGTTAAAGTCCAAAGAAACCCTAAGCAATGAGAGCTAACAGACATATTTCTTGCCAGAATCACATAAAACGCAGCTCTTTGGAAGACAACAGCACTACCTTGACTTACTCTATTGCTTGACGTTATTCTGCTGTTGCTCAGATAGAGACATACAGGTTGAAGTGAACTGTAAATAAGGAAGCTGAGCATTTACTAAGCTTTTTCCAACTGCTGGAGCAGGGACTGGCCAATGTCAGGCACAGCAAACACTCGGTGGTGACCTGATTATGTTCCTCAGACCCATGCTTAGTTGGTAAGTAACCAACCACCCTTTCCCCTGTTACACACACTTCTCCTGCCTTAGATCCTAATAATTTGCTTCTAGCAAATCTTGCTGTACTGCTGCCTGCAAGAGAATTCTTGTGCTCTCTGGGGATTGTGCAAAGTCTGCTCACACCTCTGGCATCTTTTGGCTTCAGCCATAACAGTAGTGCAGGGAGCTGGGAGCCAATGTGCTTCACTGCAGTGGGTTTATTCAGAGATGTGAAGACTGGGAGAGTAGTGAAAGGTTATAGATAGTCCTACAGCATGTCTGCTTTTACTCTCCTATCATGACTGGAGTCAAATGAAGGATGAAATCATATTGGCCATTTGATAACAAATTCAATGAAGTTATGTTGTAGGTATCAGCAGAAATGTTAAACATAAAGGTTTTCAGACTACTGACTTATTTGTTTCTTTGCAGGATTTTCCTCCTGCTTTGCTGAAGTGGTCTTAGGGGTCAAGCTGTCTCCAGAAACTGTATCCTTCCCCCATACAGCTACTTCTCAGCCA
>JAVHNC010019553.1:44223-59648 GCA_034782935.1 Micropsitta keiensis | reverse complement strand
ATTAGTGCTATCAAAGATACAACATCATTAAAGAAAACAGTATAAACCATCTCAAAGTCCTAGTCAGAAAAATACCAATTTTCCTTCTTCCAAGTAATAATTCAGTGACTTGTTTTCCATAGATCCTGATTTTTATTAAGGGCCAAAATGATCTTTGTTTTCCTTTATTTTCAGGGCTATCCTTAAACTAATACAGGAAAACAAAAGCCTTACCTTCCTGCTACACAACATAAATGGTTTAAATGATTATTTACACAGAATGGGATTAGCATTAATGTAGGCTCCTAATACTATGGTGGACGGGAGCAGAGAGGGACAAGAAAGAGAGGAAGTAGAAAGGGAGAGAGCAAGAGAGAGCACATACTAAAAGAAACAACCTAGGCATACTTGCTTTGCTAGATATCAGTACTCCATCTTTGATTTGGACTAAACACAAACTAATTATCTTCTGTGTACCTCTCATTGCAGGGAGCTTAAATGCACCATATATAAACATTCTTGTACAGTTATTACCTAAAAGGAACACCTTACTCCCAGACTCCATAGCAGGGCTTGAATGAATACCAATGACTAAATAATTAAGAAATACAGGACATTGCTAGGCCTGCTCATCATGGAAGTAACTCAAAACCAAATCAGATACACCAAGAGATAATACACACAGAGACACAGACATGCAGCCATGTAGATGAAGATTTGTAGGAAAAAGTGTTGCATTCAGAAGACAGCAGTATTTCAGCTCATACAACAAAAGGAGCTCCCAGTGTTAACTTACAAGTGATTTTCTAGCAGCCCAAACTGGCTCTAAAGTGTGATTTTATGCTGTGTGAAATAACTAATTCATGTCAGTGATAGGTGCCTGCCTGGTACACCAGCTGCTAACAAATGTCATTACATGAACTTTCCGCAAGAAAACACACATCTATATTCGCACTGTTAAAACCTTAGTATTTTCATTTGATGTGGCAACCAAGCCAGTGAAATTACAGGTTTAAATGTCCCATATCCTCTTTGATTAATACACACCTCCCACAGATGTCCAACCAAGCTTCAAATCAGCAACAGCTCTCTGGAGAAGAGGAGCTCCTGCTGGGAAGCTGCAGTCTGGCCAAAGGCTGAGTGCAAGAAATACCTGCTACCCATAAATGACCCCTCAGGAAAGATGTCCCCTTCTCACCACAGTTCCATAGAAGAAGAGCCTGAGATCCTGTAAACTCCCACCAGGCCACAGTTCCAGCCCACTACCACATGCACAAGGAGGGGTGATTATCCATTTGGGGATACTTCTCCAGAAAAACAGGTTTGGGGAAACTCACTGTCATTCATGCTGAAGAATAAATCCTCATGCTCTGAGACCAGAGCATGCCCCTGCGGAAGTGCAGGTTTTGGTTCTTTCTAGGGTGAAAGAGACAGAGCAAGTGATTTTGCATCTTTCCCTGACATGAGGTGCAGATAACCTGATACCTCCCAACACCAGCGGCCACCTTCCCACTCCTTTGGTCACATCACTGGGTGAAGAGTCCGTGCTCATCCCACTGTAGCTGAAGTCATAACGTTAGCCTGGATGCCCTGTGGGAGAGAGATGGGCTGTACCCCTCAGATGGCACATACCCATCAGATCACAGATGGTCACCTGTGCCTGCAAGGGAAGGCTGGGGCAGCTCAGCCTTGTGAGGAGCCCAGCCCACTCCTGCGTTTGGTTTGGGGCTGGAAAGGTTTGCTCTGTAATTAACAGCAGCTCATGTCGTTTCCATGATTATATCATTGCCAGCAAAGGAATTAACAATTTGTCCTGTGACATACACGTATGTTAGAGGACAAATGTGTGTGTGTATGTTGTGTGTGTGTGTACTACAAATGTTGTGTATGGGACAAATGTATGTCCCTCCTTCATGGGGACTAGTGCTGCCAGCCAGCCTGGCACGGCTTTTTGCTCCCAGAGCCGAAAGCAGCATTCCTGGCAATGCTGGGCTCCTCATAGGCTCCCAGCCAGCCACCCGAGCAGGAAACTCACACTTGGCAAGCACCCTCCATGTCTGCCACTTTTCCTAGCAGGAGATGTGTCCTGCGGCCCTGCAAGCCAAATACTAAATGCATCAGACAGTGCATTTGCAGCTAAAAATATCTCCAAGCTATTTGCTTGAGAAAGGAGCCTGTCCCCCCTGGCTGGCAGCCAGACGACTTTGCCTTGATTGCCCCAGCTGGAGCTGCCTTGCACAGTGCTTGTGTAAAACCATTTCAAATGCTATAGCGTGATAACATTGGTGGCAGAGTTTAACCTCCCAGAGAATGGAAGCTGTAGATGCTAAATCCCAGTACGAGGAAGTAAGTCCAGAATGCATCCCTTTAGCAAGATAATGAAAGTGTGACCACCAGCCCAACTTTACCCATTTATGTTGAAGTTTATGGTATTAAGCAGGCTCTAATACCGCAGCCCCTCTTCGTTGAGAATGTTTATGATTGAAGGAATAGGAAGTGAAATCCCCATTCATTCATCATATTACTATATGGACATCACTTGTCTCATGAATATGTAATAATTATAATACATAGCACTTTGGCAGTATTTTTTATCCCAGATTTCAAAGCACTTCAATTAAACCTCCTACTTCAACTGAGAAGCAGGGCTGGGAATACACCCTCACAGTTAATCATTAATGAGTTTGGAGTACACGATATATAGAGGTTACAAATAACATTTTATGAATATAATACACGATCTCGATAATACATGTAGAAATAATCTTGTTCACTGCAGAGTCTCAACATTAGAATAAATGCAAGGCTGCCTCCTGCAACCTCACTTGTTTTCCACCTCTCAAAAGCAATGGGACCAAGTGAGTTACCCAAGAGTCTCCCCACTCTTGGGAACAAAAGCACAGATCTAACCAACCCTACAAAATGAAGGTAAGTTTCCATGCCTCTTGTATGGAAATCCCAACCTCCTAGTACCTCCAGAATCAGAAAGACAACTCAAAGGACACCTCTCTGTATGATTTTCAAGCTAGTCTTGAGGTAGTTTAGGATTGTTTAGGAGCATGACTTACATTATTTTACATACATGGCTTTGGCAATAGAGCTTTCATTACCAAGATGAAGGCAGATTTAATGTGCAAATTAACTCACTGATGCACTGAACTATTTTGCTTTACCCTGACCCTCAGTCCCCAGCCACATATAAATCTCCAGCCATGAATCAATGGTACTTAATGCTCCCATAATCGGGCTGGAGCTTGTCTCCTGCAAGCAGCATCCAGGGTGAGATGGTTTGCATTTGTCTTAAGAAAAATTACCAGTACGGGAAGCAGTGAACCAAGGGACTGGGTAAGTGTGCTCTTGGTGGAGTGAGTTAATGTTTGATGGACAGGTGATGGAGTAGGCTAATATTTGAACCTCTGGAGATTTAACTTCAAACACCCGCCGGGATTTGAGTCACCTCTGATCTGTTACGGCCACTTGCCACGTCAAAGGGCTTCCACACAATGGAGCAGACTTCAGTCAGGCTGGCAGTCCCACTAGCCATCCCCTCCTGGCTTGTAAAGGGCACTGTGTCCCCAATGACCTCACAGCCCTGTCCCAAACCCCAGCAGATTGTCCCAGGGCTGCTGTGACCGGGAAAGCTCAAGTGAATTGCCTCCAACATGTGGGAAAGGGGTAGATCCAGCAATGCCAGGAACGAGCTGGGAGGGTCCTGGGGGCCGTGCTTCTGTGTTTCTAAACTATTGGCTGGAAGGGGTGGTTTGAAATAATAGTTCAGATGCAAAACCTAACCTAGGAGCTAGCAGAGCTGCATGGACAAGTCTGCAAAGTGTGAGGCAGTGTTGCTCAGAGCAGAAAGGACTTTGGGATGGTATTATTGTATTTGCTTTGCTCATGCTGCGTTTTGTTGAGGAAAAAAAGATGTTCTTAAACAAAGATCTCTAGGGTACATGGTTTCTCCTTGAACTTGCATTTGCTTGATCTTTATTTCTCTTCTCCAGCACAAAACAAATCTAGTTTATTCCATATTCTGCACCTCCATCTCTTTAGCTTTGATGAACTTCAGTCAGAATTAGCAACTGAAGCTCCAGCTCACAGAGACCTGGTTACTCAGCCCTAATGATCATAAAATAGGAACGTGCCTTCTGGTCTTTAGCCCCTTCTGGCCATTCTGTGCTAAGAGACTGTGCCAGCTCACTGGCTCCTTACTCTGCTCGCAAGATTCTCCTTGCACAGAGAGACCCCCAGGACGTACAGAGGATCAGTGGAGGGACCTCCTGCATAGCTTCCAGCAGGGAACACTGCTGGAAAAGAGGCCAGGAGCAAAGCTGGGATGTGGGGCAGCTTGTGATGGGGTGAAAAGGCTGGGTTTGGGGTTTTCCTGTTCTTATTGCCACACTGCACTTAAACGTGGCTTACTTAGAGTGCAGCATATGACCCATGTGTACCTTGTCACATTCAATAGATTTCATGTGAAAAGCTGAAAGCTCTCAATAGCAGCTGGGCACCAGGGACCGTCACAAGGCTGAGCTGAACGAATTAAATAACCAGGAGCAAAACCCATAACTCCCTGCCAAGAGTCCGGCTCTGCTCCAACCCTACCCTTCTCTTTCGGCGCCCATGGGACCAGACCTTCCCAATACAACTCTCATCGCTCCAGTGACTCCAGAGAAACTACAATAGTTTAAATCAACACCGTGTCTGGCCCTTTGTCTTAAATCTCCCATCCAGACTTGATTTTGCAGACACTCGGGGTCGTGACAGAGTCCTCATGTATCACAGTCAGGTTGCTCCCCTCCTATCCTAAATCAAACAAGCACAGCCAAGGGCAGCTCTTTCCTGGAAGGTTTTCTGGGCTGGTTCCCCCCTCTTCCCTCCCTAATTGTTTGTTAATGGATGTAAATGATTTAACCAAATAGAGGCCGGAGTTTCCCTCTCACTGTAGGAAGGAAACGTTGGAGGAGGGTTTATATCGATTTATCTGCATCCGATTCTGAGCAAATATTTATTCTCCTTTCCCTTTCCTGCACCTGTCTCACCCACAGGAACAATGAGGGATTCTCTCCGGCCACGGCGCAACAGGGAAATATTATTATTCCCATTTTACAGATACACAACTGGGTCAAAGTTGACACTCTCAAGCTGGGGCAAGTCAGCGGTGCTTTTACCACTGAGTCTGAGGGACTTTGGACAGGAGCCGCCAGAGCAAACAGCCAGAGCCAGCCTGGCTGCAACAGGAGCCAAGCTCCCTGGCTGCATCTCCAGGCATCCCCGCACGTGCCACTGTCCCCCCCCCCCGAGGCTGGCCTGAGTCTCTCTCCCTAACACGGCTCCCGTGGAGGCTGACTTCAGCCCCACTGACTTACATTGGGAAGGTGCTGAGAAGTTTCATTAATTCACATTTACAAAGCGGATTTAGAGTGGTGCCTACAATGGATTCCTTGTAGCAAGAGCTACAGCGTTCAGCAAGATGCAAGGTACAAAACACTCTCGTGACTTTTATTTCTGGGTTTTGGGTTGTTTTTTTTTGGCTTTTTGCTTCCCAAGAGAGTAAATTCAATGTTAGGCTTTTATTGCGAAACAACAGACTACAGCCACCCTTTTTCCTGGAATAATAATAATAATGCATTACGTTAGGTTAGTCAGTAGTTTTCACTAATCCACAAGACATGCACTGCTGACCTCTGAGGTAATTCTGGATCACGCTCAAGCCAAATAAAGGCAGATTTGTGGCTGCAGGTGAGAGATCCTCTGAAAAACCATAAACGTAACCACAGTGTCCTCTGGTTTGATCTGAACTCAGCCTGGCCTTCATCAGTTTTTCGGGCGCTAGTCCAGAAGTCAGGCAGATTAATGATTTGAAGGCATTACACTCTATGATGCAACTCAGCACAGGGTGGTGGTTTTGTGAAGATAGTTAGCAGTAAGTTATCAGCAAGTACCCAGGGCAGCAAACCACTGGCTACCTCTCCCGGATGGTACCTTTGCTCCTCGGAGGACATTATGGGCTTGACTGGAACCATTCATGGCATGAATGTGCCCAGTGATCACAGGAGCATATGAATGTGCTTTTCTACAGAGAAGAAAACACTTCTGTGAAATGGAACGCCCCATTTTTCTGCCTCCTGATGGGATAGCAAAATTGTGGCTTTGCTGGATGATGAACAAAGTCAAGGGAGAGAGGAGTGAGCCTGCCAAAGTGGTGGCAGTGCCCATGCCATGCCATTGCACACTGCATGCCCAAGAGGGCAGCTTACAGTCCTGGCAGCAGTAACCCTATGTCATCTCCCCATTTTCGGGCTCATATTTACTACGAGTCCACTTACCCATTCTGTAATCCTTTCTCTGAGTAGGGTCTGAAACCCTGTGCTAGTTTTGAGCCTGCACAGAAAATATTCTCCAGCCTGTTATGACTATGGGTCTGCTTGAGGCTCCACTGGAGTAAAGTAGAGCTTAAGGGAGTGCTGGGTGGGGAAATGTGTATAAAAGGCAGTTCTGATCTTCCTTTAGCATCCATTAATTACAGCCAGTGATGGGAATAGGAGATAGCAGTCTTGCTGGGGTACTGCTGCTTGCAACTCAGCCAGGGGAAGGCTGAAACCTAAGGACAGAGAGGATAGGCACTGTGTAGTAGACTGGGGAGATATGTGAAGTTTAAAAACCACTTCACCTTGAAATTAAGGGTTAATGCTTGCTTAAGCATTTGGTCTATGAGATCATATCGGTACAGTGAGGCACAAGCCCCATCATTGTATGGGAGGGAAAAGTGACACAAATGGGAGCACATCAGTCAATGGTGCCAGTACTGAGGGGCAATGCATTGGCACCAGCCAAGCAGCACCCCATCTCCTCCACTTGAAAAGGCTTGTGTTAAACCACAGTCATCAGGGGCTTTCTTAAGGAAAGCAGGTTTCCCAGCAAGGCTCTCAGAGGTGACCAGGATACTGAGCCAAGGCAGGTGTTGGGTCAGGGATCCCGGAGGCAGTGAGGAGTCAGGCTGCTCTGTAGCTGGTCGTTTGAAACACTTGGGAAAGATCTTTTTCTTTTTATCAAACAGCTCACAGAGAAGCTCAGCCAGTGCCTCTACAGAGATCTGACACCAGCACCACTGTGACTGTAATTACTAACAGGGAAGGAGAAGAGAGCAGTGTGGCAGGTTTGAATGAATAGTGCTCTTATGAAAGTGCATTTGAATCAGTGGTCAAATCATAGCCCCTGCTTCATTTAAGAAGGAGCTGGTGGTGCATTTCCTCCCTCAGCAAATAACTTTCTTCTTGCCAAGGTCTAAGTCGAAGCACCTTCACTGTCCAGCTAGAACAAGTCAGGAGCACAGGGACAGCCTGTTCTGGTCGCTCGGCAGCTCCTTATTGTGCCATGATGCCTTCTTGGCACACTGCTTTCCTCCCAGCAGGGTCGCCCTGCTCCTGCGGGTACTGAAACAAAGCCGTGCAAAGGCAGGGGCAGACCTTGAGTTCCAAAAACTGGCGCTATCCCATTATAGCTTTTCCTGACATTTGTTCAGGCCAGCTCATCTGGCCACTTTCGTTCTGGCGAATGCGTTATCGGTTCAAAGCAACTTGGTACTTTCTCTGGTGTGGAGGATTCGGCCCTCCCCCTCTGCTCAATGGATTTCCACATTGATTTATTCTGGTGTGACTCCTCTATGGCTGGAGTGGTCCCCCTGCCTCTGTCCCTCCTTCCTGACCACAGCATGGAATACCAAAGCTGAGTCTGCTGCCTTGGGAGAGTCTGGAGCTGGAACCTCGTGAGGTCTCTTAGCAAATTTATGCTTAAAATATCTCTGGTCTAAGAAGGTGTTAGGCCCTCTCAGAAATGCTCTCTCTCCCATCTGTTTCTTCATGTAAAAAATGGAGGTGCCAAAATCTGCTGAGAGGACCGTAGAGGAGAGGCCAGGAAAGATGCCTGCAGCTGTCCCCTAGGCTCCAGCACAGACAGTGTTTCACAGATGTGAAGTCATGATCACAGCCATAAACATTTTAAGACACACCTGCCAAGTAGTTCTGGAGTTTTCTAGTGAGAACAAACCCTGCGTAAATGTCAAGGGGCTAAAAATCAGGAAGATCCTAATTTTGTGGGTGGATCCAGTGAATTTGCTTTCTCTGTGATGAGCACAGACTGTCACCTTCCCCATCTCCTGTAAGCTCACTAACATTTAGCTATGCAGAGCATGAATTGCAGGAATATAAAAGAGCATGTTCCTGTCACACACATGCTCCACAATTCTTTTTTCATTCTCTCCCTATCACACAAATGAGAGTTAAAACAGATGCATGCACAGATTTCCATTCTTATTTCCCCACCTTTAGGTCCCATTATGTCCCCTGCACACACTTACCAAAAGTAGCCTTGCTCTGTGGTTTGTGCCAGATTTGTCTTACCCTCTAGGACATGCACACACATTCTTCTCATTCAGTCCTACAATGAGGAAGAGCAACAAGGGAGCTAGCAGCAGGCTATGGAATGGCTCTTATCTCCTGAGAGTGCGGGCAATCCCATCCCAATAAGGCTCCCACATGCCCACCTCACACCTCCACCCCAGTGCAGGTCCCTTTTCGAACAGTCTTATCCTGGTGCAACATTTCCCCAGAGCTGTACACCTGATTATGGGAGTGCTTGGGTTCCGAGACCTAGGTCTGTAAGCATGCAGATATCCACCACTAACAACCTGGCTCCTAGCAAAGTTCCCCTTGCCTTAATCTGATGGAGAGTGGGTCCTTCCCTGTGCATAATCCCTGATAGCTCAGTCCACTTGTGATTTTAATCACAACTGAGTAACCACCAAGCTGGTGGTGGCTTGAGGGAATAGGACTCCTTAATCTTCCTGGGCTTTGGTCTGCTTATCCATGAAACAGGGACAGTCCCTCCTGGGAGCATCTTCCTGAAGCCCTTCCCCTGGCTGAGCTCACACTGTGCTGAGGGCCTGCACAGGGCTTGGGGTGGAGGGGAGACCATCTGTGGGGATTTAAGTGTCACCAAGCCCTTCTGCCAGCTAAAAGCCTTTCATTATAACCTCAGCAAAAAAGCCCTGAGATGCTTTAAACACATCTGAAGTGGTTTACAACCTGCTGGGCAGAGAAATGGGAAAGCATAATGCAGCAGCGACAGTGCTAGCACTGTAATTATAAAGATAGGTGAGTATAGCTACATCAGTTATGGGAATAAGAGGAAAACATATTACCTCCCTAACCTACACTCTTCCTAGTGTTAATGTAGCTGTACAGGCAACTATATCTTGCTGCTGATACAGCTTATCCCTATCAAGGAATGGGTTTAGGCTATACCAGCAGGACAATCTGGATTTTATTTGCCAGGATGGGTCTGGCCCTTCCCAATCAAGATTTTACATACTGTAGAAGGGGATAAAGTTCCTGTAGTGCACATAAAAAATATCCTAAGGGAGCAGTCCAGGTTATTTATGCCTCAGGCAAAGGCAAACCTATCTGTGGGATTGCTTTTGCAGAAGGACCTGGGTGCACTTGGTGGGTAATGTGGGAAGATGGGGAATTCCAGTGTGTACCTCAAGGGAATATGATTCTGGGTGAGAACAGCCAATGAATTAAATTGATGATGGAACCAGAACTGACTCCGGCGTGCAACCATCCACCACCACACAACATCTTTCTTGCCTTAAAAGGCTGCTGTGTCAGATGAAGCCCAAAGTCATGGACTAAATGAACTCAATGGGCTTTTACAGGGACAGTCAATAGACTAAAGGAACAATATCTCTGTGTGTATATATCAAAAGACAGGAAAGGTGATGGTGTATTGGAAGTGTGGAACCTGTCATCACATAAATGACGTGGAATAAGATGTGGGTACTGTCCTGGGTTTAGCTGTGATAGGGTTAGTTTTTCTTAGTAGCAGGTACAGTGCTGTGTTTTGTATTTAGTATGAGAATAATGCTGATAACACACTGATGTTTTAGTTGTTGCTAAGTAACCTAAGCCAAGGACTTTCCAGTTTCCCATGCTCTTCCAGTGAGGAGGGGCACAAGAAGCCAAGAGGAAGCAGAGATAGGACAGCTGACCTGAACTAGCCAAAGAGATATTCCATAATCATGACATAGAATGTCATGCTCAGTATATAAACTGGAGTGGATTGGCCAGGAGCTGCCAATCACTGCTCAGAGACAGGCTGGATGTTGGTCAGGGAGTGGTGAGCAACTGTATTGCTCATTACTTACGTTTCTTGTGCTTTGTTCCTCTCTCTCTGTTTCCTATTATTATTATTATTGGTGTTGCTATTGTAATAATATTTTCCTTCATTTCAATTATTTAATTGTTATTATCTCAACCTGTGAGTTTCACCTTTTTTACAATTCTCTTCCCCTTCCCACCAGGCAGAGAGAAGACACCAAGAGTGAGTGAGGGCTGCATAGTACTTAGTTGCCATCTGGGATTAAACCACAACACTGGGAGAGCCAAGCAAGCCCTTTTCACCATAGACGAGCCCTCAAGCTCCTGCCTTTCACCTTGTAATGGTGAATAGCTTTAACATATATCATCTCCCTTCCTCACGTGTGAGGCCATGCTGTGGGGAAGGGAATGGGAAAGAAGGCGTCTGTGAGCCGTTTCCAGCACCGAGCACCTAGCCTGAGGTTAAAGTATTTCCCTTTTGCAGCTGAGGGTTAGGGTTTTTCACCCATTTACTGTGCCCAGGCCAGCTCCCAGTGCTCCCCTCTCCAAGGAGTACCCTTGCTCAAAGGCAGGCAGCCCCCACAGTGGTCCTGCTCTGACAAGGAAGCAACGTCTAGACACAGATTAGACAAACAGCTAAAGCACAAGAGCAGAAACTGAAAAGCCAAAAGAAAAAGAAACCTCCTCAGCTCTGTCCGCCAGTGATTCCTATGAGATTTGGGGCAAGGAAGGGAACTTCTTTAGGTCTTTGTCTTCCTCACCTGTCTGGTATGGGATAATATTTCCCTTTCTGGCAAGGCTGCGGTCAGAGTTAATTAGCATTTGAAAAGTGCTTTGAAATGGAAGATGCATTTAGAAAACTGAAGTATTATTACTGGAATTGAGTGAGTGGCTTGCAGGGTAGGGAAGGATTTCACTTCATTTTCCCTGTGGGTGCAATGGCATGGAGAATACTGGGATTTCTTCATATTTATTAATTATTCAATCATCTAGTACATATCAGGTATCTAAACCAGAACTCAGTTTGGATATATATTCCATAAATACTGGACTGCAGATACATGAAATCCAAGCAACTTTGTCCAGACAAATAAATCACATGACACTGGGGCTCTTCCCTTACTGTCTCCTGGCTGAAATGCCCTGAGGATGGGCATTTAAAGCCTTTTTTCCATGACTCCTCATGCAGGCTTTTGAGACGTCCTCTATGTTTGCCAGTGAAACAAGCTCTTGCAAGAGTCTCCAGCAAGCAAAGCAAGGGCCCCGAAACAAGTACACGTGAGAAAAAAGACCCGAATTAATGTGCTTTGTTTGCTTAGGCCATGATTTTGCAGGATATTTTAAAGTATTCATTCGTAAGTCCCATGATTAATCCTACCGAAGCGAGTGGAACTGTTTCTGGGCAGAATCAGGCAGACACTTAAATACCCTGCTGAATACAGCTTCCAATTATTATTTCATCAGCCCACATGCTCTTGCACTGCATTTAAAGACTTCCTGTGTATTGTTTCACTGTCTTCCCCTGTACACTCCAATGCCAATTGCTGAGCCTAGGTTGGAAACACACCTCCTCCGTTATCCATGAAACACGCGCTCGCCTATAAAAAATGTGTTTTCCATTCCAAGAAACCTCCTGTAAATTAAAACTAAAGAAGGATATGAAGTTTTGGGGCACATTTTCTAAGCTGTGTGGGTTGCAGGGGCGACAGTTCTTAGCTCTGTATCTTTCATTAAGTTCAGTTGAAATTGCCTGCCTACCCACGCAGCTGTGGCACCAGGCTCTGAAAATCCACTCTAAAAGAAGTCCCTTTTGGAAACAGAGTCACCAAGTTCCTGTGTAGACACAGGGGCTGGGATTGATGTAGAGCTCATGCATCCTAAGCCCAGTTCTTTTTGACTCCATGGAGCAGAGCGGTGATACTCCGAGCGACTCCTGCATGTACTCAAGGCAAATCATCCCTGGCTGGGTGAGTGTCTTTTCTTGAGGCTCAGGGCAAGGTTCCTACCATAACCAGACATGGGTGAAGCCCCATAATTTGCAGCCACCAGCTGCAGCTTGCACCCTGCAGTTGTGTGATGCCACACAGGGGTCAGGAGGAAGCTGGTGCCAGAGCTCTGGACTGGTTAGTGTGGTGTGTGCAGGGTCACTACCCCAAGTTTTGATCCCTGATGTATTGATTGCAAAGGGACTTTCAAAGGTGAGCGCAGAGGTACGGGAAGCTGAAAGGTGTGGGCACTGTGCCATAGCAACCTGTGGTAACTGCCTGCATTCCTGGTTTATATCATAGCACAGGTAGATGTGAGTCTCCTTAGCTGCCTGAGCTACTTGCCTCATCAGCAAGTGGACACTCACCACACAATAATGCACAACATGGCACATCCAACTCAGGCACTCATATTCTCAGCTCCTAGGTCTCTGTCTGTCTTCATCTCCTTTCCCCATTCATCCTCTTCTGAAGGATTTCCATGGAATTATCACAGCTGTCTGCTGAACTGCATCTAGGGCTGTGGCAGGAGAGCCACTGATGGTCCTGTGTGAGCAGGGGCAAACACCATCCCAGTCTATGCCACAGCAATGAGGTCTATAGGACAAAGTGATGTTAACTGCCAAGAATGGGGCGGGAGATGCCCAGGCTGGTGGTGGCCAACTCCTGCCCTGCCCCTGCTGTGGGAAGGCTTCTGTACCAGCCTGGATCTGCTTGGAGCAGCTAGCACAGCACAGGGCTGCCACACGGTTCTCATCGCAAGTATCACCAATGAAACCCCTCTTTTTTATTTTGCTTTCAGCCACCTGATGTTGGACCTAAGCCCCTGTGAAACGTCCTCTGACAGAGTCTCTGCTTCCCCTAATGATGCCGCAATGTTGAGCTGGACAGAAAGCCACTTGAACACCAGAGAAATGCTGTATGAATGGCTGTATCTGAAGGAGCCCCATCCTTGTTTAACCTAGCCTCTTGTCTTGGGGACATATGCCTCCCACTTCAGCCTTGGAGGCAAAGGTAGTTTAAACTACTTTTGCAAACCCATTTTAAAGTTCAAACCCATTGCTCTTCTGTTCCTGACCCGTGATTTGGGTTGTACATGCTGGGGTGTGTTTTCTTCCCTTATGAAGCTTGCTCCTGCTGGCAGTGGCAGGAGTGCAAGCCTATGTTATTCATGGGAGACCCAGCTGCTTGCTGTTAATGTTTAATGACAGCTTTGCAAGCTGGAGATATTCTCAGACTCTGTTTCAGCTGGTCAAGTTTCATACAAACTGTTTTCAGCAAACACTCTGAATCTACAGAGCATTATGAAGCTATTTAGTAACACTGGGCCAGATTCAGAGGAGGCTAAAGAAAACTTGGTGTCAATTAGCACTTCCCAAAGCTTTCCTACATCCAGTCTTAGTATTTTTGATATCTGCAAAAGTCACCATCTCTAGTTGTGGCATCTGTGCATTAACAAACGTGTATGGAACAGTCTGCAGCAAAGGGTCCATGCCAAACGGGGCACGGACGCCTCCCTGTCTCTGCCTGAGAGGTTACTATTCTGTCAGCAGAGTCCTGCACAAGGAGTGGTGTCGGATGGTTTCCTAGAGTAAATTAATGCAGCTCCATTACGTTAGGCCAACTGATATCAGCAGAGAATTCAGACAGCTAATTTTTAACCTTCTCCAATTTCCCTTTGGCTCATGAAACCATTTCCTGCCCCAGTCCCTCTGACAGGCCCCTGGTTCTTCTCCAAGCATCTATCCAGTGGAGAGGCAAAGCTAGATGGGAAGTGTAGGAAGCTCAGAGCTTAAAATCATGCAAATAGGATCTAAGGACTCTAACAGTCCTAAACTGGTATTATTTATATGCCCAGCCTTCCAGGAGAAACAGTAGGCCAGCTCAGCTCGGCTAGGGGTTTGAGCCCTTAGACCACAATCTGCCTTCATTTAAATCTCAACTAGCTATAGAGCTATTACAGCTCAGGAGGAATGTGATGCTTCGACTCTCCACTCCTGCCTTGACCAAGAACTGATCTGAGGTGCACATATTTCCTGTGGGTATTGCTGGGAACTCCCATCCAAGAAAGACAATTGTAACGGAGAGCAACTGTGTGGAAATTTCAAAGCACAGAATTTGGCCACGAGTGCCTTGATATTCTGGGAAGACCTTGAGAGACCTTGAAAAGTCTATTGCTGTGACTTTGTGTGCAAAGATTTAGGGAACTCTGTTCCTGAAGAAGGTGAGCTTGTCGACGTGTACAAAGGTTTAGAAAAATCTGCTGGGTTTGCAGTTGTGAATGCTGGCATTGTGAGGGAGCCAGGCCAGTGCCTTTTGGGTACAAGAACAAAATGGTC
Source organism: Micropsitta keiensis (assembly GCA_034782935.1). Lineage (NCBI taxonomy): Eukaryota > Metazoa > Chordata > Aves > Psittaciformes > Psittacidae > Micropsitta > Micropsitta keiensis. Next base: position 45,188 of record JAVHNC010019553.1, on the reverse strand, counting down.
CAAAGGCTGTCTGAGATAGGAAGACAAGTTTAAACCCATTCTCCCTTTCTACTTTCCCTCCTCAAAACCCTGAGGGCTATTAAATGTCTCCTGAGGTGTATTCTGTCTCTAACTGGGAAGGGGCTGAACAGTGACAATCTGAATGTCACTAGAGGAATGGCAGTGACAAGCCCCATCCTGGTAGGCTGTCTGCAACCACAAGTAGTCCTGCAAGTACCCGCATTGCTCAGAGAGCCAGAGCTTTCACTGTGCTCCTCATTATCGCTAACAGGGACAGCGTGGTCCTGCCCACATCTTCCACAGAGCTCCTTACAGTGAAGGGAACAGAGAGGTCTTCTGCACATGCAGAATGGCATGTGCTCAGCTGCCAGATGCTCACGTGTGCAAAACCACACTGCTCTATTACAGGAACAAGCTTGTTCTGCTTTCTTTAAGGCATGCTGGAAACACACAAGATGGCTCTCTCTTCATAGAGAGCAGGTAGCAAGCTGTGAAGGAGGATTTTCTTCTACCTGGAGTTGAACCCTTCAGAGCCCAGTGTTGTTTGGACACAGAGTTCATAGGTTCAAACCTGCGCCTGGTGCTGATTGTATGTCATAGTAAGGGAGAGGTGAGCAAGCACGATAGAGAAGGCAGGAGGTGGCTGGGGTGGGAGTGGAAGGCTGCCATCATGGGACAGCTTCTGCAGACGATGGCTTTAAGACCACATGAAGGTGCCAGTCTCTCATGAGGATGCAAAGGATGTGCCCAGAGTGTGCTGATACTCCCAGTCTTCATTTCCTCAACCCTGTCTAAAAGCATCCCTTTCACAGGAACAAGCAGGTATCTGTCAAACTAGGACTGTTGTCAGCTGCCACTGCAAGTAACCATAATAACCTATAAGGCAACGTGCAGCTCTGATGTGCAAATGGGATTTAGGGAAGCCTCGCTAACGGGATAACACAGCGTTTAAGCTGAGTTTCAAA
>JAVHNC010019553.1:22748-34433 GCA_034782935.1 Micropsitta keiensis | reverse complement strand
TGTTTGTGGCTAGAGGAAAAATGATTTATGTGTATTAAAACTCCAGCTCAAGGTTTCACTCCTTGTTAATGATGGTTCATCCAAGCATGTGGTGTGATGTGAGCACTGGTGAAGGACACTGAATGTTGCTTCTGGGAATATTTGTGGAAGGAGTGGGAAGGATAAACCCACAGCAGCAACCTTTTGTGCACAATATTTATATATTTATATAGATTTATATATTCTTGCTTGCATATAGCAGCATAAAATGTTATCAGTAGAAACAGTAAAAGAAAATTATTCCATGAAAATGATGATTTAAATTAATTCTGTGAATTCTGTTTTACAAATCTATGGGGTTTTTTTTCATCTATATTTCCTTGCTAATTAGGCTTATCCTTCGGATAACTTAGTCTTATCCTTTGTTATTCAGTGATTACAATTAACTATCAGGTTATTCCTCTTCTTTTTATTGACCCTCACTCGACTTATTTTCCAAATAGCTTTAATCTTGTATTTTAGGGTATCCTAACTCAGGCCTTTTTGCAGACCCCAGAGTCATTTCATTGGTGTCCTGGGTTCAGCTATAAAATTGTCTTCAAATATGAAGTTTATCTCACAGGTAAAAAGCCTTTTTTTTCCACTTGACATTTATTTAAAAATACCATATAAATCTTTAAAACAAAAGGTATTAAAGGGGAAATGGTGCATAAAATTTGATTCTTGCTTTTATATTTTTTACAAGGAATAGTTGTATCCTGATGATTATTTTCAAAGGCATTTTCACAAAGCCCTTGGATTTTAATAAGAAAACAAATTGAGTAATCAGGCATTGAGGAAATGAAAGGTGAACTTGTAAGTATCTTTTGGTCAATATTTGTCAGGGCATTGATTAATCATAAATGCTATTATTGCTTCTAAAAACACTCTCTAAGTCTTATCTGAAATAAAGTTTTTATATCTAATAATTTATTTCTTTAATACTTTTTTCCCCTGCAGTCGTACAGTACCTAATTGTAGTCATTATTACACCTACCTTGTTTTGTCTAACAGAGGAATTAGTCACTCAGGAGGCCTTTTACATTAATGAAAACAATTCAGTGTTAACAGCCATTATTTAAGGGGAAAAGCTCCTACACGAAGCACTTCAGGTGAATGAAATCAGGAGGGGAGGGGAAGAAGCATTTGTCGTGTAGCTATATGAGCTGGTCTTGAGTAGGAGAGGTGTTGAAGACGTCACCTTTGGGCTTCTAATTTGGAGTCATGATTCTTCTCTTGAGATTGTCCCTCTGCCTCATCTGCAGAGAGAATGCAGGATCTGGGACATGGTTCAGTATATGAAAATATGTTCAAGCATAAGAGACAGATTAGTGGACCTCACTCAAATGAAGCACTTGGTGCTGTTCCTGCTCTGCAAATCTAGCATGAAAGGACATGGAAATAGCACCTTCATACCCAGCTCAATTGTGTGAGGGGGTTCATGATAGTTTAATAGGTTCTCTTAACAGAGAGTAGCAAGAATAAAGTGTTTCTGCTGTGGGAAGGTGCTAGCAAACTTCCCAATGTACTCTGGGAAACGTCAGCAGCTTTTGGGGGTACTCGACTATCTGAGTTACTGGCTGTGGGCTGTATTGGAATGGAACTGAACTGTATGCAGTTTTCAGCTCTGGTTTGCTCCAGGTTGCTCTAGCCCCATCTGTCATATCAAAGTTGAATGCCTTGAGTACCAGACTGCTGTTGCATCTTCTATTACTGCCAGAAAAAAATCCATTGCTGATATGAAAAAATCTATGCTGTTCTTTGGGAACATTTTCACCAGTAAACTTCTTTTATGTATTAATCAATATCTTCTTGCTAAAAAAGTTCGTTAAGAAAATTCATAGCTATTTGCATTCCTTGATAAATCTAATCTATAGGGTTCTCTTGAGGGATTTCAAAGTATCTTTGACATACATCACTGGACAAATATGTGTTACCACTATCACACCTGAAATGTTGATGCAGATTTGTGGAAGCAGAAGAAGCTTAGCTCTCAAACCATGGTACTACAGAGGTAAAACATCTTCAGCAGAAGACTTTGTTAACTTAAAGTCGAAAGACTATTTGCTGTTATTTAGGTCAGTCTTGACTGTACTTGCAGTTACCACAACAAAAAGTATCTTATGATGCTATGGCGTAGATGGGGAAGGAACATACCATATCAGTAGGTTGCTTAGTTCTACTCTTTCTGTAGCAATGGACCATTGCTCTGATTTCATCCCTTTGAGAACACAAGTAGCTTTACAGGAACCTTTTTGCAAGGCATGCAAGCACTGAGGCAGGATGAAGAAGGATTTGCTGTGTGTGCTACGCAGAGTTAGAGAAGCAGCCTGACAGTGCAAGAGGATGGAGGTGGAAAGTGTTGCTGCAGAGTATAGTCATCTTCTTTTCAGGTGAAGAAAATACTGAGATTTATTTTTATTATTTAGCATTCAAGATCCAGGCCATTTTTAGAACTTGCTCACAGTGGGGGATGCATTCCTTTCCAAGGAAGTGCTTTGCCCATATGGCTGGGAGTTTGCAATATACATTGGGCAGGCGTGGGAGCAGACTATCAATCTTCTGTGCTTATGCCAAGGCCAAAGGCTTCTGTTCTAGCAGGCTCTGCACTAGGAAGAGCATTAGAGAGCTCCCCGCAGCAGCTGCTCACAAATGTCAGGAAAGGAAGTCCAGAAGTAAAAATATCTGTTTCAGAGCTGTAAATTAAATGGATCTTGACCGACTGAATGATGGTAGTGCTGCAGATCGCAAAGGGCAAGAAAAGTCATACATCTTCTATTGTCAACTGGGAATAAAATCTCATCTTAATTCACCAGAACGGCAGAAACTTCTGTTTGACTTTGGTGGCATCAGCTTGTCACTCAAAGTCTTGAGGGGGTGACTATGTCTGTAGATTGTATTTCAGAAAAAAGCAGGTTTGTGCCACACTGTAACACAACTGGTCTGTATTACACTGTGCACATTTGTTCGTGTCATGGTGGCAAAGTGATGATAAGCAGAATCACTCCTCCTAACTATGTAGACCTGTGGTGGGGAGAAAGGGCAGTGTGCCTCTCTATACCAATATTATTTCATAACATTAACATCACAGTAATGCATTTTCAATATAATTTCTCAAGGTTTTCTTTTAAAGCCAACTTAAAAATGGAATGCGGTTCCATGCTGCTGCTGATGCTCAGGTGGGTTAGCACCTGTGGAGCTGTAGTACAGAACTTCACCACTTCAGCCAGCAGCATCATTGGCAGCACAAGAAAAATGGTGCTTGCAAGGTGATCAGCCACTGGAAGAGTGTGAGGATACATCATTCAGAGGTTTGACGGTGTCTATCTGACAATGGAAATGCTGAGAGTCTATGCTCTATGGGAAAAGACACTTTGGTCCTCCAGGCCTCCAAACCTGCATTTCTTCTGTTGCTGTTGTTTTTGCTTCCATCCCCTCCACGTTCAGCTGACTCCATGGACTGCTGTTCCTCCTGTTTTCTAGCTTGATCTCTCTCATGCTGTTTCTCCCTCCTTAAACTACTACTTGTCACAGTCTCTTCCCCATCCCATTGCCCTAAAATGAGCATCTCCTCAAACGCCTCTTCACCTCTTCTCTACCCCAGGCATGGATGGACTCTGAGCACAGAGGAGAGCAAGCTACTCAGCATGGTGAATTAGGCCATGCGGTGTTCCAGGCTGCCTTAACTAGACCACTTCTTGCAAGACTGTTTAAAACTAACTCGGGTATCATAATTTGCAATCCACAGTGTAGACATATCAAAATGTCCTTGTTCTCATTTCCAGTGCTTGCTGCCATAGCAACCCCTGGTCAAAAGGAAATTTCCATTGATATCAGAAGGAGCAGCATTTCACCCAGGTGAGTTTTTACTCTGTGGCACGTATTTTATTAGCATGTGCTCCTGATATGGTAGATCCCCAAATCTCCTACAGTGCTTCATGTAGAAAGCACTACTGTTAAGTCCTGCTCTTGGTAGGCCCCCTTCTACTACAAGCTTCCTAAGTCAAAAGACCTCCTGATTTCTACCTGAATATCAACCAAGAGCAGAGCAGGAGTCTAAACACAAAAGGCCAAGAGCAGCTCCAGAAAAACGTACATCATTTTCCCCTCCTGAGATTTTATCATGGATTTTAATTTAGATACACGGTGGTGATCTCTTTCTTTTGCATCACACCCTCTTGCTTGCGTTTCCTTCACGTAAATCATTGCATGCATCAGGAAGGCTTAGCCAAAGAAGCAAGAATTGCAAGCTCAGTCTGACCAGTTGAATGAAGTTTGCTGTTTGTTATGGCAAAGGCAATTAGTGCTGCAGCAAGCTTTCAAGATCATGTGTAAGGTACCTGCTTCCTATGAAGAAAGTGTGGCTACAGCATGGGAACAGACCTTTATGAGAACTGTACCTGGATTTGTCAGTGGCAAATGGCAGGACTGAGGAAAGGAAAAGCCACCGGCATTGCTGCTCACTTTCTGTCTTCTACATGCATCACTTAACGCCAGACAAAAGCAGGACGCAAAACAACAGGGCTAACAGAGCTCTTCATTCCTCCTTGATCCCTCGAAACACACAGTGGTCACCACAGTCCGGATTGTTCGGAAACCTGCTGGCTTATCTGGAAGCCCACTAAAATGATCCCTGAGGGCTAATCCTGGCTTCCGACCACTGGTTGCTCTGCATGGCTGGTAACTTGATTTGAAGAGGATGGGTCTCCAAAGGAAAACCTGAGCTGTCGACGTGCGGGGAAAGCCACGCTGCATTGCTTCTCATAATGAGTGGTGTTGAAAAGCACCTCTCAAGACTCCATCTCCTTGTTTTGCTACAGATGATTTGCAAAGCAAAGAAGAAAAGCGAGTTATGCTCAGATAGCGTCAAATACAACTTATTAACTGGGCCCTGATGAGCATCCGGAACAGATGTTACAGATATATGTCTCACCTCTCCAAAACCCTCTTGACACTTCCTGTTACATTCTGGGACACTGGTGAAATTACATATTAGCACTGATGTCACAAATCCAGCATGTGCAAACAGTAAACTGAGAAGTCATCTCTTTTTTTTATACATATATATATATACCTATATATGCCACACTTAGAATGATGACTACGTAGTGCAGGTGTAGGGTATATGTTGGCAAATGTGAATTCTTTAGGGGAAGTATCCCACGGTGTATCATGGTGATGGTATTCACAATGTAAATATGTAATTCACTCTGTGACACCTCGAGCCAACAATTTCAAATTAAAAGTTCTAATAAAGAGGCCATGTATTCACTATTTTCCTTTCTTCTACCTGCATTAGTGGGAATAACAGAGGGAGAAATCCATCTTCTTCCTTCTCCCATTTCTACTTTACCTTTCACACCTCCCAGAAGCTTCCTCATCATCACAGGGACCAGTTGTTTTGCTTCTCCTTGCTAAACAGTTCTTAGTAAAAGGCCACGATAACTCTTTGTGTATGTAAAATGTAGCAGAAATATTAAACCAAAGATCAAAGGCAGCTCTGTCCCTCAGATATTTTCCCTGACCCTTTAAAATGGCTGGGTGCAGAATGAATAATAAAGACCAGACTCTGCCATCAATTACACGGAGTTAAATCCAGAGCAGGCTGCTGTAAATCAAGTTGCACAGTGTAATCGGGAGCAGATTTGGGACCTGCAGTCTGCAGGCCAAAGAACCAGACCACAAAGGGAAAATCCCACCTCTCTCCATTTCACCTAAAATCTCCAGCTCTTCATGTAAGCAGCCCCATCTGCCCGCTTAATAAAGCACTCAAAGCTTAGGCCTTTCTAAGCTACCCAGCCAGAGCAATCCCACCTCCAAGCACAGATAAATGAGGCTTTTATTTAACTAATGTGGTAACGTGCAGCCCAAAAGGACCAAACAGCATCTAATTTTTATCAACAGCTATAAAAGGTGGAGGGGAAAAGCTTGAATTGCCTGTGTGCAAAGCTTGCTTGGGAAGAAATAAAACCAAAGACTGAAGTGTTGAGTAAGATGGGTCTGGAGGCACATGTATTTATACACTAAACTCTGTCTCTTCTCTTTCTTTTCTCATTCTATGATGCTTCCCCCCATCACACAAGCCTAATGCTTTAATCTAGCTAAATATTTGCAAATTGGCACCACATTGCATCGAGACAATAGTGGGGAATAAGCAAAATGATGCAAGTCAAGATATACTTCTTATTACAGAGATAGCATTTCACAAGATTAAAGGGGATTTTCTAGGCAATAGAGACAAATCCAGCACCAGCTTTATTGAACAAGCAACGCAGATGCTTCACCCATTAACATGTGGTAGTGCAAAGGAGATTATCTCTTTTCCAAATGAGCACCATCATTGCTGCTATTCCATTTATTACACATTTCCCCACTCAAGCGTTTGCTTCTGAAAGGCAGCGCATGGTGGCTGTAGGGATCTGGGAGAGCCAATGGAATAGTCGTTGAAGCAGAAGTCCCAACCTGATTGCAGCACATGGAGAAATTACCAATCAGCAACACCACTCTTGGGAGTAACACCATCAACCATGATGAGAAAAGGAGAAGGGAGGAGGCGGGAATCCAACCTCAAGCCCTTACATCATGGGGATTTTATGGGCCACATGTCCCAAGAACTTCCACTCTGGTCCACCCGCTGAGATAAAGCCATTTGTAAACCTCAGATTGTGCTATCTTTTTGCCACCTTGATTGTTAATTAATCAGAAACAGAAGTGCCTGGGTGAGAAATACAAAGTGTCAAGGGAAAACGAATGGGATCCTGTGCAGCAACTGCTGTCCTCACTGTGGAAACACCCCTCTGGAGCCAATAGACTGGGCTACAAAGCAACTGAGGGCTTGCATTAACCCGATACCCTAGGATCTAGCAATTCCGAACCCCAAACACCTTTTTATCTTGTTTATTACAGAAGTGACAACCGTCAGGACTGTGAAGATCCCGGCAGCCCCAGGGAACTGTATAGATGAAGCCCTGACCCTGCCCACTGCCACTTCCACTTCTCTTGCCGTGCCACCCTCTCCCTCACGGTCAGCCAAAGCATAGGTCAAAATGTCAAGCCTCATAAATGTTAGCACTCTCACCTGCACAGTAAAGTGATGCAAAGGACCCATAAGAAAGCTGCTGTGACATAACGATCCACTTTGAACTCTCACAGCTCAGTGGGGATCTGGGGCTGCTTCCTGGTCAGCCAGCCCCAGATCATGCCAGAGAGCTTTACCAGCAAATGCAGCCTCCAGTCAGAACAACCTGGTCCTAATTAGAACCAGTCTGTGGCACTTTGAAGGGCTTTAGTGACTGCTTTAACTGACCCTTCAGATGAAGAATTAAAAAGTCTGGACTGGATCCCAAACAATAGCAGAGCTTTTCAAGGTATCCTTCTGTCATCGGGCTTGCAAAGTGCCTCCTGTCTGTTTCTCATCATTATTTTGATGTTTCTGCTCCCAAACCCATTGAATGCAACAGATGCTTCTGGAAAGCTACTGCAGTTGTAAGGGGTAAAGAGAAGTTTGGGTGTAAGAGAGGTCCCTAGGTTATGATATAGCTGGATTTCCAGAAAGTATTTGACAAGGTTCAACACTAAAGCTTAATGAAACTCAACCAATACATTAGGGGGCATTACCAGGAAGAGTGCTGAAGAACAAAACACGGGGCACAGGCTTTGCCCACAAAGCTGCTCTCCACGTCTCAGGAGTAGGGTGGTGGGATTAGGAGTGAGATCTGTAGGGATGGCAAGTGAAATGATGGATGGAATGGAGCGACTGTCCTATGAGGAGACACTAAGAAAGGCCGGGATTCTTGAGCTGGGGAGACAAAAAAGCAAATGCAGCGGTGGTTTACAAAGCAGAGAAGGCAGGAGATGAAGTCACACAGTCATTAACCTGGTCACCTGGCCACCTATTTCTCTGTAAACTGCTCTTCACAACCTCCCGCAATGCTGGAGCATGTGACGGAATGAACAGGAGCTCAGTTTAAAACAAAGGAAAACTAACACTTCCTTTGTTTTTTATGTCCTTTGTGGGTGTGGGACCTCTGGGGATGTCTGCCCTGGGTAGGTGCAGGGGCAGACAGCACAGGCAAGGGAGAAGGCAAATTCACAAATAACAGCGCCATGCAGATACTGAAAGGACCAGGCAGGGCTGTAGCCACCAATGTCTGCCTCGTACAACTGGAGGCCTGAGTCAGATGCTAGAAAAAAGATTGATTTAAGCTTGAAAACCCTAAGGTTTCACATTACTTCGCATTTTCTGCTTGAATCCTTGTGTATCTTCTCGGGTGTCAGATGCCCAGGTTTTGGCCTCCTCCTGCTTTACCCAGCCTAGATAAACATACGTGCTGCTGAAACTGTTTCCAGGAACGCCTTCCTCTCCCGTAATCTCTTATCTCCCAGAAGAGATTGTCAAAGGGTACTTCAAAGCCCTTTGAAAATGGCCAGGGCTCTGCTTATAGCCCAGCAGATACAGGCGCCCTCGCCCCAAGAAGTCAACAGCTACCCCGCACACAGGCATCCGATGCCGCCTTATCAGTGCCACAACAGCGAGCAGTGGGAAAGGCTTTACCCCATTGCGTATCGTCACCCAGCCTCCAGCCTTTGCTCTGCGGTATGCTGCCCGTCTTCTCCACAGATTCACCCAGGTGCATTGTGGCAGATTACAGGAATGAGGGGAAAGAAAAAGGAGTGGGTTTGCTCAGCCCTAAGGAGCAGGGAAGCCTGAAGCCTGCTGAGCTTGTAATTAAAATGTAGAAAGGCCATGACAGAGCTCGGAAGATGGAAGAATGGGATACAAGCATCAGGGAAATGCTGAGCACTGGGCTTGGGGCAACACGCCGTTCTGAATGAAAAATAAATGAGAAAATTGCCTGTAGAGAGGGGAACTGAGGGGGAGAGGAGCTGTGGGAAGAGAGGATGACTAGGGAAGGCTATTGTTAGAATACTGCCCTCAGATAAATGTTATTCAGCATTCCTCTGCCAAAAGACTATGAGGTGTAGTGAGGCAGAGGAAAGCGGTGCAGCTGTTTCATGGTGTTATTACCCCTGCTGAACCATGGAAGACCAAGCGCCTGCCAGGACAAAAGACAGAACTCCGCACGCAGCTCTCACTGATGGAGTGAAAATGGAACATGAATCATAAAAATGGAACCTGAAAATGGAAACATGAATCATAAAAATCACTTTTCCACCTGGAACTTGTTCTCTGCCTTTGTTAACAAGTAGCATCACCACAGAGGCCTCCATCAGGGACAGAGGGAAGGTGGCCACAGAGGGCCCACAACACAAGGTCATCCCACCTTGCAAGAGGTGATGGGTTGGGATTGCATAAACCCAGTGATTAAGCCTGTCCTCTGATGAACAATAGCCAAAGGACTCCTATGTGACTGTGAGGCAGACACTGAAACAAGCTCCTTAGGGTGATTAACGCTTATACACAAAATTGACAGGCTAAAATTTACAGAGGACTTGAAGTAGGTGAGCTGAACCCATGGGACCACCAAGAGAAGCAGAATTCTGAGCAGCAGTAGAGGATCAATATACATCCCTCCCAGTGAAAGCTAGGGGGAAAGAGCCATATAGAGGCAAAGACATTACAAGCACACCTGCAACTCCAAAAGCTTAACAGGGATCCCTGCTTGAGTGTTTTTCAGGCTACATAAAGCTTTACGGGTCTGCAGCTCTGCCGTCCTTGGTGAAATGATTCCTCTTCTGCCTCCAAATAAGATCTGGGTCCAACCTAAATGCACAGACCTAAAGAGCACCAGATGCCTGTGGACACTCTTGTACCCACCACTAGTGTCTGAGTTGGTGTCTGCTGCAGGTCTCCTTGCTCTGCACTGAAGAGCCAGGGGAGCTCCTCAGATTGGTGCAGTCCCCTGCAGATCAGCAGGGCTGCTCCTCATGCTTCTTCTTCTTCTAGACACATTTCCCCTGCTGGATTAAAACAAAACCAAACCAAAATCTGGGTCTGAGCTAAAAAAGTTGTTCCAAGCTGGGGTTTTATGCCTTTTTTCATACACATCACTGATTTATCCATCCCGCTAAAACAGTATAGGGAAACAAATTGGTAATGCTGAAGAATACTCTGCCTCAGATGGTAAAGTTCACTGAATTACACAACTGCTTGTTCCTCAGGTTATACCACAGAACTGCACTTAATTGGTAATGAGCAACCCTCATCATTACATCACATTACAGAAGGTCCTGTTGTATCTTGGGGGCCTGCTGTTGGCTTGAAACCCATCCTGCTCTTTCAAAAACATTAAATACATTAGGACAGCCATGCTGGTTGATGCCAAAAGTCCACCTCACCCCACATCCTGTCCCTAGCCAGTGCAAGTGCTTGGGAAGAAAGTATAAGAACTGAGCAAACAGTGACTTTTTACCTATAGTGTGCAGTGATATTTCCTCCCAGCTTCCAGCTATCCACAGCTTTGAGACTTCCTAAAGAAAAGGCTGTACCTTTGTAGCTAACAGCCCTCCTTGGGGGCTATTCATTTCCCAATGCATTTCTCTAATTGGGCTTTTAATCTGCTTATGCCTAAAGTAGCTTTTATCACTCCCAATTGCCTAGGAGTCCTGTTGCCAGTACTTCTTGAGGTTTATAACGTCTCACTCTCTCCTGAATTGTTTGTTTTTCCCCTTGTCCCCTCTTGCCGCCTTGCCGCATGCCAGGGCAGCACTAAAGGCAGAAGTTGATGGGCATCTTCTGTACAAACCTCTGAGCACACCAATTACACACTAGGGCTCAGAAAGGTTGTTCTATTGTAAGGACACTCACATGCTTCAGTGAGGTTCAGTGTTTAAGAATAGTGCATATGACAATATTAGGTCAGCTGCATGCAGTCATACAAAAAGGCCATCCCCTGCAGCAGTTTTCCCCCTCCGTGGGCAGTAAGTAGGTCTGGGAAGAAAATAAAAAGCCAAGTAAGAGTGTGCTATGTTTCCTTAGATACCCTCTACCGAGCTGCCGTATTTGTCAATGTCTCAGTTCTAGTCAACCCTCAATCATACCCTAGAGGCATGTCCAGTGCTCAAAACACCAGGGGGAAAATGGTAAAGGTGACATTTTTTTCCATGAAAAGAAAAAAAAAAAAAAAAAAAAAAAGATCCATTTTTCCTGGAGCACTTTAACTTGATACGAAGGAAAACAAAATCCTCTCTTGGGAAATTCCATCTATCACAAAGCGGCAGCGATTTCAGCATTCCTGGAAAACCTTATGTGCAGCAGGCTTACTTCAGTGTGCTCTTACCAGACTCAGCTGCCAGCCCATCCAGTATCTGAAGGAGGCCAGCTGAAGGAGCCTGTTGATCACAGCAGCACACACATGCACAGAGTCACCCTGGCATAAAGGATGACCTGAACTGCATCAGCCCTGTCCAGCTGTTGGGATGTGTAGAACAGCATCCTGCCTCAGCAGGAAAGCAATGCCTCACAGGTAGCAGTGATTTTTGGCAAGAGGGGGTCTGGGCTTTCAGCTAGCACAGCCCCTTTCCCTGCAAAATCAGTGTGCAAATGTGAGGTGACTTTGTCTCCAGCAAGCAAACCCCGACTTCATGCCACCAGCACTCAAACCCATGGGAAGTGATTCTTACAGCAACAGCAGTGGGGATTCAACATCAGGTACTCACCAGAAAGGACCTGCTGGTGGGTCAGGCACTTCGCACTGCAGGCATAAT
>JAVHNC010018587.1:0-11809 GCA_034782935.1 Micropsitta keiensis | reverse complement strand
CATGGTAATATGAATCTTCAGTGTTAAGGTTTTTATTAGCTTTTAGTGACTAGTACTTTATATTGCAATGAGTTATTGGCAAAAAGTAACCTTCTGAAAAAGTGGTGGCTTAATTGTAATTATATATTGATAGAACTGCTGAAAATTTAGAAGTTTGAAAACAAAATGTATTGCTTTTCATTCTTTAATATGCATTGTAATTGCTGATGCTTAAAAAATATTCTTTTTTAAATACACATAATATTGCTTCACTGATAGAGTTCAGTGTAGGTAGTATAAATTGATATACTAAGGAGACTCAGTTATTTCCTCTTTTTGCTTGGGTTTGTCTTTTGTATTCTTAAGAAACTTAGAGTATTTCTGTTTAAAATATGATGCTGCTATACTGTAAACGACAAAAAAAAATTATCTTAAAAAAAGAAATTAAAGAGTTGGTTTTTTTTCCTTCCTGAGGCTTCAAGCTATGTGGAGGAGAATATAATCAGAGATTGAAATGTGCTATCTAGAAGTTATAAGCTCAAAGATGTAACTTCTTTGGAGCTGTAATATCATACTGTTTAAAGCAGCTTTAATTTCCTGAGAAATTATTTATATATTATATATTTGGGATCGAGTTTTACACAGGGAAGTCAATGTGATGTTGGCATTAGCCTCTTACAGTAGTTTCCAGCAGGATTTATAGAATTTGCAGGATTAGCTGGTTGAGGGCAATTTTTCAACTTAGTCCTAAAAGGCTGTAAGGCAAAGATAAGGTGTCCTGACCTCATACCTTCTCTTCCCTGAAGAAAGTAAGATATGGTTTTTTTATTCTTAAATCCCCTCTGGCAACTTTCCAAGCTCTGGATGTTTTTGTTTTCTCTGTGGCTTGTTTATGTGTGGGTGGGCATGTTAGTAATAGGTGTATTTTGGCCTGATTCATTTTTACACTTATTCTGGCAGTTATTTTACTGTTGTAGCAGGCTCCTAGGGGAAACTCTTCTCCATAGGTAAAATCTGTAGAGGTGTTTAGCACCATTTGTATGCAAATGTCTTGCAAAACACACTTCTACAGTTTTGGATTTACAGAGAGTACAGCTGTGTATCTGATTTTTACTAATAGAACCTAAAACCTCCTTAGAATTCTTAAAACACAGTCACAAAAAGCACAAGCTCCTAGACACTGATGTTCAGTCCCATTGCTGTTTCAAAGCTAACATGGAATCCTAGAATCACAGAATGGTTTGGGTTGGAAGGGACCTTAAAGATTATCTAGTTCCAACACCCTGCCACAGACAGGGACACCTTCCATTAGCCCCGGCTGCTCAAAGCCCCATCTAGCCTGGCCTTGAACGCTGCCAGGGATGGGGCAGCCTTCGCTTTGCAGCCTGTTCCAGTGCCTCACCAGCCTCACAGTAAAGAATTTCCTGTCTTTCATTTAAAGTCATTCCCCCTTGTTCTGTCTCTACATGCCCATGTAACATGAAAATGCTTGTTGGTATTTCCACTTTTCTTGCAATTTAATTACATCTCTCCGAGATGTACTTCGTCATTTTTAGGAGACATTGTCTGATTTTGATGTTTTTAATGTTTGTTTGCAAAATGGTATAATAGAAACAGTATTCTGGATGCACGTGTTATATTTACAGCATTTAATAATTGTAATGTGAAGGGTTGTGCTTGCATTCAAGCTTAGTCTGCCAAGTATTCCATTTGCTCCATTAAAGCAATCCAGCCTGTATCTGGACTACATCTACTTGTTGTCTTTCAGTGACATTAACAATAAGTAAGCATGAAGATGAGAGCAAGAGGGACACGTGATGAATAAAGAAAGCTATCAGGCATCATAAGACTAGTTGTTCTAACTGCTGCTGTCATGACTTAATGATATTGATTACTTCTGAGTATTCCTGATGTGATCTAACACTGTAATTCATTAACAATATGTTGTTTGGTGATCTTGATTTTTTTTTAATTTGTTTGGGGTTTCTTTGTTGTTTTGGGGTTTTACTTCTGTGTACAGAAGTGCTGTTTTTTTTTCTGATGTATCATGTGTAGACCACTTAACAGCTTTCAGGCTTTTATGAAGTGCCTATCAGCTGGACTGGCAAACTATTTTCATTATTTTCTATTGGAAGAATTGTATGACTAATTAGGTATCTTTGTATTCAGTGTCTGTCAGTGCTACAGTTCCCTCATAGAATCTTTTGGGAACTATTTGGGAAGCTGATAGTGGTGACAGAGTCCTTAAAGGTTCCTTCATTTCCTGCCATCACCTTATTATTTACTCTGGTAGAATTTCACTGGCACTGTTAGTAAAATTGTAATATCACAGAGTATATTGGAGTGGTTTAGGTTTATGGTCAGCACATGTTGTTCTCTTCAGAACTGGAGAGAGGTGAGTATATGTGAGTCTCTTAATCCTCATTTTTTGGCCCTGTTACAGCCATATGAAATATATTATTGTTTATATATAGACACTGTAGTCATTCAGTTACCCTTGGAAAAAACAAAGGTGCAAGTAAACTACCATGATGTAATAGAATGAGTTGATTACTCAATCTGACTTCACTCTTTCTTTAGTGATGGATCCTTAGTGGTGGTGGTTGTGATGGGAGGTGGTGAGGGATCGAAGAGAAGAAATAAGTAGAGCATACATTTGTCTGCATTATGTAACCATGGCACTTTAGAGTTCATACACTTGTCAGCTGTTGCCTTGTCACTGGCTCAGTGAATGCCTAGTATCTGTAGATAGAAGAGGGTAAGATGCAAGTCTTCGCATTTTCTTTATCCTTTCCTAATGTCCTGTGTCTCAATTTTATTGTATTATCAAGCACAAATACAAAACTTAACCTATTCTTGTTTTAAAAGCTCCTCTAAGATGACCTGAGTTATTCCCCGTCTGGGGCTGAATTAGAGAAACATAGATGGAAAAAGTACTACAATTCAGAAGTACCACATTAACTACCTTGAATAAAAAAAGTATAAAATTCACTCACCAGAAAGCTGCATAAATATGTCAATGTAGCTTTCAGCAAATTATTTAATTGTTCACTTTCATTTTACAGGAGCCTACTTCTAAAATTTAGTTTAACATTTTCGATACAATTTATTTCATGGAAAAAAGTACTTTGTGCATGTACCAAAGGGCATATGCTTGGTTTCTTTCCTCTGTTCCCAAATAGCTTCTTCATTTTGTGACCTTCAGTCGATTCATAATGCTTTGTGGTGTGCTTTTATCTATTTACCTTTCTTTGACTCTGCGGGATCTATACTTTCAAACTGAAGGCACCTCTCATGAACAGGTGGTCACAAATAATGATGGTTAATTTAAAACCAAACACTCATTTGCTACTGATGTTTTGTAAATGTACAGAATGCTAAAGATAAACTGAAGTCTTGGAAGGAGATAGAGTTTCTGTGACTTTGCTGTGAGTTATTGCCAGTATTTTTCCCTGCAGAAGGAAAGATCATATGTGCTTTGAACCCCCCTTAACTGAACAGTTGAGGGCAAGTCCTTTAAAAACTATTGTACAGAAATAAATTCCATGTACAGGGTAGTTCTCTGAAGCTTATGGAATGACTAGGAGGATACAACTGCTTACATGCACCAGTTCTTGTGGGACTGAGCACTGCATTTCATAGACCTTGACTGTAGTTCTGTGTGGAAAACTTCACAGTTTCTGTATTGTCAGCCCACATGGTTTTTGTGGGTCATGTGAACTTCTGCAGCCTTTCTGACACTGTGAATATTTTGTAGAGAATCTAGTCAAAGTGTCTGGTAGACATCAGAGGAAAATTCTGAGTAAATGGAGGGAGAGGAACACCTCATTAAACTCTAAAATAGAAGCTTTTTTTTTTCCTTTTTCTTCATATAACCACTTACAAAATATTTTTAGCAATGCAAAAGTGTGTGTAAAAGACAGGCACAACGTGTGTGTGGTACACAGAAATAAACACTAGATCTAAATCCAGAAAACACATGTTAAGGCCTATGAAATTACTTTTAAAGGGACTTTTATTTTGCAAAATAGAAAGAAAGGAAATGTATTCTCTGGTCTCATTCATTAATTCAACCTTTTGTACTCCACTAAACAATTGTGTAATGCTGATCTTTTGTATCTGAAACAGAATGTTTTACAAGGAAGTAGAATGTGGGTTGCTCGCCTTTCCAAACCTTGGTGACACTCGCGGTGACACTCTGTAATACTGACCCCATTTCTTTGTCCTGGGATTTTCACCTTTCTTTCCTTAGTGGGCATTCAGTATTTAGAAAAGGGTAATTTTTGTTTATTTTCTTCAAAGTGTGTACCCGGTACTCCCCAGTAGTTTATTTTTATAAGGTTCATGTGTTTCTATTAGAAGCTGCCCTTCTCTTCCCACTCCCCCACCCAGCAGCTTCTGTGGAGGTTTTATTTTCTTATGAAGCTGAAACTAGGCGTACAAGTTACAGGGTTGAAGAGCTCCTTCAGGGCTTCCTTGCTTATGCCTGGAGTTACTTGTAGTGTGTTGGTAACCTGTCTCTCCAGTTTCTGTATCATGTCCTACTGTCAAATTGCAGCTCCATGACGCTAAGCACTTCAAAGAACAAGAGAAATATTTGTCATAGATGTGTTAGAGAGTGGTTTTTATTTGAAGACTGGTTATATTAGTGGAAGCTTTCTTGGTCATACCTTTGAGCCTGTCTGGGCTGAAATGAAGTACTTAACTCCTACTATTGAAGAATGTTTGTGGAGCGACAGACAGGAAGATGGGGTTTGATTTTTAAAAACCAACACCCCCTGCATTTGCCAACGAGTGCTAACAGATGTATTTGTTTCCTACTGATGTTTTGTTTCGTAAGGTGAAAACAAGATTTACAGGGAGAGGCTGAATTACTGTATCTTACTAGACTGTGTTGTTGGAAAAATTGTCTAGGCTCCCAAACTCAGTATCCCCTCATCAGATCTGGCATCAAGCAACAAAATTAAAGATAAATACTTGCTATAGGCAATTATGTTTAGTTAAGCCCAAATAATATTGGCTGGTTGGACCACTTGAGAGAAAAGGGAAGTTTGCATCATTGAAGCGTGATACATAGTAGAAGGAGGAGACCTGAATTTGAAACAGCATTATTACTATTGTGTTGCCATTATACTGATACCATCATTTTATTGAACTTCACCTCAGAGTAGTAAGTTTTTACATTCCTGCTACTCTCAGGGAAATGTACATAACAGGGCTTGTGAAAATGTGTCACACATAATGATTCAGTGAAAACAAGGTGATTAATTACAAGTGCTTTTCTAGGTGTGCAAAGAAAACCCCAAAACATCAATGTAGTAGTGATTATGCAGTAATGCATTCCATGCCACCAACAGAGCTCCTTAATTTTTGAGTTGCTAACAGTGGCCACTTAAAATATTTTTTCTTTAAATGTCTGTGCCTTTCAGTGAGGACACACTGGAATGTAAGTATTATCTGCTGCAAAAATATATAGCATAAGATAATACAAAATCAAATTGTTCTTTGTAAACATTATGGATGAGCAGCCTCACTTGTGATAGGAACTTGCATCTCTTTTGCTTGCCCTGTACCATTGTTCTCTCAGGGTTGTAAGAGTGTTAGTACTCTAGTGTACTGCCAGATTTCTTCTGCTGTGAAGCTATACAAGTGAAGCTTTGCTTCCGGGCCACGTAGTAAAACCCTGTGCAGCAAGCAAATGGGCTGTACCAGTAAAAGGTCAATAAGTTAAATCAGGTTAGCTAGTTTAATTCAGTGGTAGGGGCTTCTGCTGCTTAATTTACAAATCACACTTACCAGTCTTCCTGCTCCAGCTATGCTGGCAGAAGTCTGCAGGAAGGTACTTTTTAGGAGATTCCACTTTGGTATTTTTAATATATAGCACATTGTTGCAATGTAGCCTCTTCCTTTCTTTTTTATTTATTTTTTTTTCTCCTTTTGTATCCTTTTACAGCTGTGCCTCTTAGTTAAATGTAGTTGCTTGTTGATACAGTTGTTAGCTGTCTTCCTCTCTGCCTGATGGTTTTTCTGCACTCTTGGAAGACAGAAAAGTTTAAGATTTTAATTCTGTGAGTGGAAGAAATAGGAGCTAGTTAGTATCCAGATTTATTCTCGAACAAAAGAGCTAGGGTAATGGCAGATGTGTAAATTGTGCAAGATAATATGAAAGTATTTAAGATCCAAATAACTATTGCTTTGTCATACAATACTAGCATTAACTCTATTTCTGGATTCAACAGTTAGTATGTGAGACAACTAGAAAGAAGTGATTGAACAGTTTCTTTAATATTTTTTAAGTGAAAATGATACCTACAGGGTATTTGAAAAAGCTTCTTTAAGATGAACACATAGTAAGCTAACTGCGCTATACAGACCATCACAGGAAATGTAGCTGGGGCACCAAATGGCTCTGTTTAAAATGTTAATGAAGCATTTCCGTGCACTGCAGAAACTGTAGCTGTGCTAGCACTAAACTGAAGTTGTGTTCAGTGGTGTGTTGCCTTGCAGCTCCTCTCTGCTGAGTGCACTTATGTGCAAAGAGAACAGCTGTGCAGCTTGTACTGTTAGATTGCTTTCATGCAAGTAGTAAGGATGGTGTGACTAAGCAAAGCTTGAGGAAGCACAAGCTTGGTCAGGAAAGAAGCATAATAAACAAGAAAAGACATGGCAGAAATGGGCACAAGACAAACCATGTAAATTCAGGCTCTCTAACAGTGTGGGAAAAAGCATTGCTCTAGTACCTTCAAACTACATGATGGATTACATGGGAGCTTCAGTAGAACCTTGTTCACACCCTCTTCCTAGCCTGTACAGTTTCCTTCATTTTGCTGTTTCTAACTTAACCTCTCGGAAACTATTCTCAAAGTTGTTCAGCTTAACTTCTGTATGTGAATTTAGGAAAAGTAACTTCTCAGGTATCAATTCTGCTATGATGCCTTGTGTTAAAGCTTAATGTGACCAGACTGCAGTTCTTGCCAAAAAATGTTACAACATAGCTCCCCACAGGAAGGTTGGATGCTTTTATATATATGTAATATATTGTCAATTCTATTTTATTGTAGCTGATAGGATGTATATATGTTCTAAAGAACACATTTTTAATCTGAAAGGTGGTGTTTTAGTCATGGCTGTCTGAGTGTCGGAATTGCTTGAGTACTTATGTCTAACATGGTTTCATTTCTTCTTAGTCTGTGTTATGATTGACTGCAAAAGAAAAGATAACTTTATTTGTAGTATTTTTTGTTTGGGAGATATGTTTTATTCTGTCAGATACAATTCAGTAACTCTAGGTCATATTTGCTTCCACGGTATGACACAGTATGACGTCTCTCCATTATTGCTGCAACCCAACCTGATATCTGAAAAACAAGTGTTAGTTTTGTTCATACATCATAAAGGTAGATAGATCTGCTATAGTGCCTAACCCAGAAGAAAATCTCAGAGATTATTCCAGAAGGAAAATCAATTTTTCTCAGAAGGAACCTTGAGAGAAGCTCCCGGAGAATAGCAGAAAGCAAAAGTAGTTCTTGTTTTCAACATGGAAAAGAAAGAGAATTTGGGGAACTCAAACCTCATATTGACCTGGAAGCCATTTCCACAAATAGGAAGGACTGGTTGGGAGTAGTCAGCACAGGTTTATGAAGGAGTAGTCATGTCTGACCAGTCTCTTAGCCTTCCATAATGAGATCACAGATGTGGTGAAGGAACAGAGGGCAGTGGATGCTGTTTATGTTGATTTTAGCAAAGCATTTGACACTGTCTCCTATATCATCCTCACTGATAAACTGATAAACTGCAGCCCGGGTAAATGGACAGTGGGGTGAGTGGAAAAGTGACTGAAGTGCCAGGCTCAAAGGGCTGTGATCACTGGTATGAGGTCCAGCGGAAGGCTGGTCCCTGACGGTGTGCAGCAGGAGTGGATGATGGGGCTGATGCTGCTCAGCATGTTCACTAATGACCTGGATGCTGGGGCAGAGTGCACTGTCAGCAAGCTGGCAGATGGTGCAGAACTGGGATAAGTTTGACTGGCCAGAGGGTTGCAGAGCCATTGATAGAAGCCTCCACAGGCTGGAGAAGCGGGCTGACAGGATCCTTCTGAACAGAGAGAAATGCCAAGTGCTGCACCTGTAGGGGAATAATCCCAGGCACCAGTACAGGCTGGGGCTGAGTGGCTGGAAAGCAGCTTTGGAGAGAAGGACACAGGGATCCAGGTGGACACCAAGTAGAGTGTGAGGCAGTAATATGCGTTTGTGGCAAAGGCATCTTGTAGTTTTGTCGGCAAAGTACTTTGAGCAGGTGGAAAGAAGTAGTCCTCCTCCTTGCTTGTGAGGCACATCTGGAGCGTTGTGTCCAGTTCTGGGTTCTTCTGTATGAGAGAGAGATGGAGATACTGGAGCAAGTCCAGTGAAGGGCCATGAAGATGTTTGGAAGATTGGGACATCTGAGATATGAGGAGAATCAGAGGGAGATGGGACGGGACTGCTTAAGCTGGAGAAGAGAATGCTCAGGGTGACGTTATTGATGTTTCTGAATACATGATGTGGTGGAGTAAAGAAAGCGAAGGCAGATTCCTCTTGGCAGTAGACACTGAAAGGGAGAGAGTCAACAGGTGTGAATTGAAATACAGGGAAATCTGTTTAACTGTAAGGTTATCCAGAAATGTTGTGGAGCCTTAATCTTTGGATGTAATTAAAAGCCAGCTGTATTCAGACTTGAGTATCCTTCTCTTACAGACCCTTCTCTGAGCCAGGGTCTTCGACTAGGTGATCTCCTGCAGTGCCTTCCTGCTTTAGCAATTCTGTAAGCCTGTAAAAACGATTAGTTTGATCACAGTACTTTAGCTCTATAGGGATCACTCCATATGGGATAGTAAACAGAAATGTTTGTTGAAGTATGGAGGATACAACTCTGTCCCACCTAGGGGCTGTATCTTGTGAGCATGTGTTTGGTTTAGTTTCCACTTAGAATTTTAATTACATATTATTTCTTTAAATGAGCCGCATTTTTCACACTCCAATAAAAATATGCATTTCCCACTGCTTACACACACACACACTTATGCCAAGGAGGAGGCCTTAGCAGCATTATGAAACTGTGATTCTTGAAGTACTTGAATAGGCTGAGAGAACTCCAGTGCATTTAGTTTATATATTTTTATTTTTTTTTTAAATCCCAGCTTTCTATGCACCATGCTTTTATCTCTTCCTCCATCTTCCTTTTTGCCCATATCACACAACTTCTGAAGTGACCTTTCACTGTGAAGAGGTAAGTTGTTAACTTATTACAAGTGGTAAGTAACCTTTTGTGAAAGTAGGCAGCTACAGAGAGTAGCCACATTCTGTGAAAGACAGCAGTATGAATTAAAGGCTTGACTGATGTAAAAGCATCAAGGGAGGAGAGCGCTTGGAGGCAACTGCTGGAAAAACTTGTGTACAAGAAAATACAAATATCAGAATATTAATCAACCACAAAAGGCAAGATGTTACTTTGAGTAGCTTCAAATCACTCGGGGAAAAAATGCGTCTGCTTAAATGGAGAGGTGTGTGTGTAAGAATGGATTTATTTATGAATGAGAGAGCAAGAGCATGAGATGAGTTTGGAAAACATGTCTAAGTTCACAGTTCTAGTCCCCTTACTCTTGCAGCCCCATATTTCTCATTTATGAAGCTTCATTATGTTGTTGCCATGCCCAGCAGATGCTGCTTGAGACTCTCTTTGCTCTTGTGGTTAGAAACTTTCCTTTACACTTTATCCTAAATTTATTAGCGGCCAGTTTTTATCACTCACTGTTGTGCAAGCACTCCTCTTGTGAGCTGAGATGGCTTTTTGTTATTTTTATTTTTTTCCCCCATGGTGTTTCATCAATCCAGTTTGCTCTTTGTTCTTAAACAGCTATTGAGATACTTTCCTTGAGATACTGATGTAAGGTAGGCTCTCATTCTCTTGAGCATACTAGCAGTACTTCTCAGTATTTTCTTTAAAGCACGTGTTCATGTTCTGAACAGACATGATGTGATAAAGAATGGTACACAGTATTCCAGATAAAGCCTCAGTATTGCATTGTGTATTGACTTTGACTCATCTGTTATCCATTAAATGATAACCTCTCATTTTCAAAACCCTGTAAATTAGTTCATGGACTTTTATTTGTCAGAGACTCAAAGCTGTGAGAAGCAAAATCTGCATGTTGTTTTGGAAAACACAGTCTGCCCAGCTATAACTTTCTCTGAAACTCATCTCATTACGAGATTGGGTTTTTAGAGCTGTACATTAATGATTATTTTGGATTTGTTCATGCCATCAAGACTGTTCTTGTCTCATTAACTACGAGACATATAGTTTGGTCTTTTAGATAAAACTGCTTTTTACTGGCTTGATTGAGTGCCTCTGTGTGTTAATTTGTGGAGTTACCAGTGAACTAACTGTGTGCTGGCTGATAATCAGGATTCAGGATGGGATGAGCTTTGTTAAAGAAGTCATACACTGAAGTGAGCATAAGGTTTTTTGGTTACCTGAAATAGCTTCCATTTCACGGTTCCCAAAGAGCCATCTTTTCTGTACAACCCTCTTTTTTTACTTCTAATTATAATTTTCTTTTATGAGTACATACAGTCAGAGAATTCCCAAACTGTAGCAAGAGGAGAGAAGGTTTTAATAATTTAGAGGAAAATGAGTGAGTGAAAGGGAAAAGAAAAATGATTGTGGAAGACAGAAGTTGTGATGCGTATAGGGCTTTATATGCCTTTGTGGAACAATTAAAATAATTTGACTGCCAAATGAATCATGCTTCTCTTTTGTCATTCAGGGAGGGCTCTGCCAAGATAGAACCTTTGTATGAGCAAGATCTTTTCAGATTAGAGTGTTTGAACAGCCTGTTCCATCTTGAAGTAAAATTTGTTTTGAGCAGCCATATTCTAAATGTACCTGTGTGAGTGAAGTACAGAAAGCAAAAAATCTTGCAGTAGAATTTTGTCCCTGAGTTCAAAGACACTTGGCAGAAGCCGGGCCAAGGCAGAAAATTACCTAGATTACATTTGGAACTGGAGTATTTGCCTCTCAGATTTGTATACCTAGGACAGATTTGTGAGAAACTGGAATTAGATTGGTAGTAGATTTCAGTCAGGAAAACAGAGGAAAAGTGCAATTATAATAGAGAAGTTGAGGAAGAATATTATAATGACTGAGGCATGCTTACTGTTCTAGAGAGTTAAAACTGATGACCACTGTTGAAATAGGTAGAAATAATAATAGTAAAAAAAGGATGAAAAAGAAGAGCATGCAGTTTCAATTACTTTTACATTCAACAATTGTTATTTTAAAAATTTAAGAAGTACAGTTGTTGAATTACTAACAAAGGCTGAATTTGAGAAGGGTGATTGAAAGGGAGTGAAGCCATGGTTTGGGGTTAAAGGGTTTTGATGGAGCACTATAGCTAAGGGTAATATGCTGAAAAATATAAGTGCTGTGAAAAAAACCCAACAGTAAGATTAAAGGGGACTGGAGGAAATGAGAGTAATGTTCAAACCCAACATAATCTCTGCTGTGCTTTCTTTTGTTTTCTTTGGTTTTGTTTTTGGAAGGGGGGGTGGTTTTTGTTTTTTTTTTTTTTTTTCTGTTTTTGTTTTTTGGGTTTTTTTTGAGGGGGTTGATTTTTTGGGTGCTTTTTTGTTGTTATTTATTTGGTTTAGGTTTTTTTTATTGGTGGTTTTTTTGTTTGGTTTTTTTTTTTTTTAATTGTCTCCCTCAGTTATGACCCCTGTTAATAAGCATACCCCTGTCACTTCCTCTGCAAACCATAAACAGCATCTGTCAACCATGTCTCCTCCACCTG
>JAVHNC010018277.1:12336-26535 GCA_034782935.1 Micropsitta keiensis | reverse complement strand
CTTCACAGACATGAGATCTCATGAGTACCCAGGGAAACAGTGGGAGTTAAATATCCAAATGTTTATAGGAATCTGGGTTACTAACAGAGATTCTCTTTTTGCTGAAGTGGGAAAGACCTTAAGGTTCTGGAGCAGAAGCATCTAGATCTGAAAGCAGGACTACAAGAACCATGCAGAAAGAGGTGGGTCATCCATGGACAGATGATCACCAAAATTTGACCACAGGCTAACAGTAATGAGAGAAAGAGAATGGCAGAATAGGGAATTACCTAACGTGGCATGTCATAGAGAGAGCATTCAAAGGCAAAGTCAACTTTGGTGTGAACTAACAGCAATACTTCAGGTGCTTCAGTATCATCTTCAAAAACAAAAGAAACAGGACCACAGTCTTGCTCTGCTTCTCTTCCCTTTAGACAATATAAGCACACTTTAGTAGTCCTGAAGTGTTGGGGGTGGGAAGTTGTGGGATATCCTGAAAACCTCTTTCTAACCTGTCTTCATTTGGCTCCTGCAGCTCTCCATGAACTGCACTATGCTACCACATCCATCCAAGGCATCTCCTTGCAGGAGTGGTTAAGAAAGTCAATGCAGATTGGGCTGAGTGGCATTGCTTCAGCTTACCCTGAAATGTTCTGGTTGGTTTTGAAGGATTGGTTTGTATTTTAACCCAAGAGAAAGCTTTTAGAAAGCTCTCCAAGCCTCTGCCCCCTACTTATGTGGGTTCCTGCTCTTTACTCTCGCTATTTATTTTGCACTTGTTCTTTACTCATAAATGCTGCAGTTTGAAATATAGCAGAACATTTTTCAGTTCGTCAGTGTGTTGTTTGCTGTCAAGGAGACGAAATGTTACTACTTTCCTCTGGAGAAGCTTAGGACATGATGGATGAAATGTCACAAATAATTAGACTTTTCTTAAGAATTACATTTTTTTAAACTTCTGTTTTCATGTCAACAGGTATGTTACAGATAGGCTGCATGAAAGGACCTGGGGAAATTTTAGACCTCTGGAAACAGCAGTAATGTAATATCTGATAAGCCAGGGCATTGCACCAGCTGACAACCTTTAAACAACTTCCCCTATGAAACTTCTCAGCTATGAAAATCTGAGTCCAGTGGCAGAATCAGACAGGTCCAGTCCAGTTCCTGAACAGCATGGACATGGTTAGGGATTTTAAGATGGCTTGGAGTTGGAACTAGATGATGGTAAGGTCCTTTCCAACCCTAACTATTCTATGATTCTGTGATATAATCTGACCTAAAGTCCATCTATTCCAGTATCTTGTTCTGACTGTGATAATTTGTGGCACTGTTAAGCCCTAGACATTAGAACATTCAGTGATTAAACAGCTGTGAGGCTTGGAGAAAATAAAAGCTCACTTTCACACTTCGAACAGAGATGTACTGCAGATAGGCAGATATTCAGATTGCATAAAGTAATGTGGGAGACAGACACGAACAAACCCTCCAACTCTGAACTCTCTCTGGATTGACTATGATAGCTAACCTGCAGTTTGTGGATTGGGCACACATCTGTGAACATCCCCAGTGTCTGCCAAATACCTGAGCATGCTGAGGAGAACTGCAGAAAAAAGATCACAGGGATTCACACACTACTTCTTCATTATTGTTATGAGTTTCTAAAGCTCTCATCATTTTAATCTTTAAGTTTATAAACTGCCAGTTGTTATAGTGGGTAGGCAATAAACACTGGATCAAACATAACACTGCAGCTGAATTATGCTTTGAAATCTTGTATTGCATGCAATGACTTTAAATTGCTTGCTATGCTAGAAAGGCTGGGAGAATGTGAAGCCATGACACTCTAAATCACACTAATCAATGATGTAAATCTTAACTGACAGAACGTATCAATAATCAGGAATGCTTCAGGGGAACAAATCATAGGAATTACACACCTTTTAGATCTCCCTTCCATAACAAACTTATTGTCATTTATTGTAGCATCATCAAGGAAATACAAAGATTAATAATGATGTGGAAAAATTTACTTACCCTTTGACATGGAAATAAATTCTTATTTTTTAATCTACAGGGGAAAATATTCTCCCACATATATTTGCTGAGCGATCTCAGTTGATTAGAAGTTATTGAACTAAAATAGAAGTGTTGCAGTGAGTGACCTGAAAGGATCACTGAGTTTTTCTCAGGGCATTTAAAATGCTATTTTAAAAGCTAAATATTAACTTTATGCACACGTATATGTGTGGAAGGGAGACATGAGGTTCCAAAGTTCCTAAACAGAACACAGCTCATGCGGGACTTCCTGATATTTCAGATACATATTACAGATACTGGTATTACCAAAACAGGGCTTGGGAAATAGTTTTCAAATACCAGGAAAGGGGACAAATGCCCTCAGAACCTTTTCTCCTTATTCAGAGAATAAGACTGTGATCATCAGCTCATCTTCAAGGATCACGAAACAACAAAAGGAAATTGCTTCCCGATGGCTAACATGTTAAGAGAGAAAAGAGAGAGGCTGAGTAGCTTCTTGTCTGTGTCACTTCCTTCCAGCCATACCTGATGAGATTTCCTGCCAATGTGGAATCTGCCACTCATTCTCTACATCAGAGGTGATCTAGAGGATATTTTATTGCCTTAGACTATCACGCTGCCTAGCATGGTATATAGTTGCTTCTGAAAGTCACCTATTTCTCTGAGGAGCTTGGAAGTTGATAAAAAACATCATCAAGAACTTATTTCACTGCTTCACAACTGTTTATATTCTAACAGCTGTGTACAGATTTATCAAAGAGAAGAGTTAAGTGGTTGCATTCTTTCTCTTCCTTAGTCAAGCCCATGATAACTTACATTCTGTAAAAGCTAAGCATCCTTCCTCTTCCTTTACAGTGCAGCCACGTAAGGCTCAGGAACACTGTCAAATTTCTTGCAGTGAAATCATAGAGATGGTCCCATGATAGATTCCCAATCTATTAATCTACTGTTTCACGCACTACAGCAACCACCACCGTGTTACTAATGGAACAAGTCTCAATAAACATCACAGATAACTGTGGCTGCTCTTCAAAATGCCTGTGCATTCAGTAACGTGGGAAACCGAAGGATGAGCTGGGGAGGAGAGGCCGGGGAGCAAAACAGCGTGGTGCGGTTCGGCTCGGGAGGACTTCAAAGCCAGTAGGAGAAACAGGATGTGCAGTGGCTTCCTGAAGGGGTATCGAAATACATTCATACAATTCAGATGCAACCCATTTATTTCCTTTCTCACACAGCCTATCGACTTTTTTGAGAATGAAGTGAGGCATCTTGAATTGGGCATGGTGCTGTGATTGAGAACCGGTTGTGAAAATCTGATGAAGGATTAGGTTTGGTGGAGGAATGGAGTCATGTTCACTTAAACATCATCGTGCAGTATAGACTTGAATATGTTTTCAGTAGACTAGGTGATGAGGAGACATAAGGTATAGATGGAGGTGCTCTCACTCCATAGCTGTGGAGTTACTGCTGGCTGAGTAGACAAGGCTAAGCATACGGAGATCTTGTGTTGTTAGCAGTTATTACAGAAATAGTATGTCAGCATACCGTTAAAAAGGGATACAGTTAGTTTTGGGGCTGAGGCATTAATTTCTGAAGCTGATTTATTTGACACCATTCTGCTTCCTAACTTTTATCACAAGGTGTTGTTTTTTTTTCAACACTGGGCAGCACAACTTTCCAGAAGTTCTACATTTTGTGGTACTTGAACCTGATAAAAGTTTTCCATTAAACATTAAAAAACAATCCAAAATGTCTCGAGACTTAAGTTGAAAATAGTTTTATTGTCCTGTTTAAGTGGTCTGTATTGGGTCTGAAGCAGTATCATAACTTCAAATGCTTGGTTACCTGGCAAAAGTAATGGTAAACTACAAGGACTACAACCTCCTTCCTAGGGAATACATAAAAGGCTGGTTGCCAAAGACGGACCTGTAAGAACTGCAGCAGCCTGTTTGGAAATTGAGTGGAAGTAATAGCTGCAATAAAAGATGTGTCTTGAAACAGTGTGAAAATCGCTTTGTAAACTGATTTGTTTCTTCTACCAAAACAAAAACACTGTTTACAAAAAAAAGATGCTGTGGAAGTTTGTGAACCCTCCAATCCCTAGATGCTCTTTTGGCTTCTTTGCACAGCTGATACTGTTTAAGGTTTGCTTCTTGCTAGTATTTTACTAAAGCATTTTTTTAGGAGAAAGCACTCTGAATGAGCAATATAAATGAAAGTAATAAGGTAATCCCTCTAGATCTGGAGGGATTGGCAGTAGCAGCCCTCACTTTGGAAAGTTGATGTTCACAGTTTGTAAGAATGCCTTGGAACATGTATTTTAAAAGGGGGAATACATTTTGGTGCCAAAGCTTTGCTTCCGTTTAAACTACTGCAAGACTTGACACTGACAATTTTGTATATGTTGCATGACAGCATGGTAGTTTTAACCAAGTAATGTCAGTTCTATAATTCTACATGTATAGAAAGCACCATCTGCAGTGAGTTCTTTTTTATACTGTTGTTTTACAATACACAAATAGATGGCATAATCTAAAGTTAGTGATATTATACAGATCATCACAACAGATATAAAATCGAGGCATATACTTAAAGATGGTGAAAAAACAGAGCAGGGACATCTTTGCAATCCCTGGCACTCTGTTTTGTGGGATACCAGTGTTTGTAGCCAGTCTCCTGCCTCCGGTTTTCAAGCAAGAGGTAAGATGAACTGGTCTTAAGACCTTAGAATTCTAGTTTTTTTTTTTAAATGTGGTATTACACTTTAGCAGGTTTCCACTAGAAATCCACTGATGGTCTGTAATTTGTAACAACTCTCTTGTATTGGTGGCTCTGCATTTTGCATCATAGTAATGACAGAAGCACTATACAAAGGTATGTGGAGATCATGTAGTTTTAGGCATAGCTTATAGTGTAGTGCTTTAAACTGTGTAATTATCTTATGTTTTCCTTTTATGATATCCACTAGTACAGTTGTAGGTGATGTTAGTTGCTTTGATTTTTGGTGTGTTAACTGAAGTTTCTCTTAGTGTAGCACTTTGAAAATGTCTCTCTTGTGTCCTAGAACTCATTTGGCAAAATTCAGGATGTGTCCTTTTCACACTTCTTGCACTGAGTTGTTAATGCTACTTGGTTCTATCTGATTATGCTGCATTCCTGGAGTGGGTTTAATTGTTGCTGTATAATGTTTAGTCCTGTGAAGTTAATACTGTGTGTGCATAAATATCTTCTAAATTTCTTTGTTCTGGGTACCTATCAGAGGATGTACACTAATTGTGCACTTTGACTTGACAGAGCATATTGTGAATAGCATTTCTCTATCCCACCTCCTGCTTTAGCTTGTGCCCTGTTTAACAGTGAACAAGCTTGAACTTGATGTTTTCATGTAGTATCTACATGTAACAGATGGTGTGCAGGCAAGGGAATTTTACAGAGTTGTTGAATTTGGTAGGTTGCTCCAATGCTGTTGGTAACAACTCTGTATAACATTTAAGTAATGTGGAGAGTTTGAATTTATTAGATGTTGTACAGCTAAATTCCTATTGCTGTAACACTTGAGGTTTTTAGCACTGAGCTTTTCCCTTTTGCTCAGGTTTGATCTGACCTCATTTTGAAGCGAGGTTTTGCATAGAGAACCTAAACAGTATTTTCTAAATATTTTTAAATCCAAACATATACGTATAACTGGCCAAAGTGAAGGTGTTATTTTTTTTTAATCAGATTTTTTTCCTTTTTTTTCCTTTTTTTTCCTTTTTTTTTCTTTTTTTTTCTTTTTTTTTAATATTTTTTTTTGCTTTTTTCCCCAAAGTAGCTGAGTGGAAATACAGAAAGCTTAAAAGTCAAGTAACTAGCAATAATTGTGAACTTATGTCTTTAAAAAATAAAAAGGTTAATGTTTGTTTACTGATGCATTTCAGGGTTCTCTGATGAATTAGGCTACTACACATGTCATGTGAAAATAATTTCTGGTTTAAATTAGTCCCATGACAGAAAATGGTGAATTTATATGGTCAATACGTAATAAATAAATCTTTTATTGCTGCTGTTTTACCACTTGCACTTTTCACCATTTGAACTGCAGGCTTGGGCATTGCACTATATGGTTTTAAATGACAGCCACTGTGAAGAGGCTTGAAATATAGGTCCACAGTTAGATCTGAAATTGGTTGAATTTCTCCCCAAAACAGTATTACTTGGTTTATAGGTCATACTACCTACACTTTCTAAACAAACCCTTGGAAAACACTGGTACACATTTTCTGATATGTTTCTAATACTTCTTACCTTTTTCCTTTGCATCCTTTGGACAGTGAAACATGTTGTCTTCAGAATTGCATACTTGATAGATGCACTGAAAATCTAAACATTCCAGCAGATGTGTGGTGTTGCTCTTACTTCATTTTTGTGCAGCCATTGTAGCCATAGTTTTTTGAGAAAAAGTAACCAAAGTGTAACCAGAGACTTATGTGTGATATCTGGGAGTTGCTTCCTCCCCCTTTTTTTAATTTTTAAGGGAACAATCTTGGAAGAGTTGGAGAACTGTATAGCTGAGAAGTCCCACAATTGCAGGTATCAAGAGGTGCTTGAAAAGATATGAAGTCTCATGATCTGTACTTCACCTGATAAGTGCTCTGAGGATATTTTTAACTCAATTCTGGGAATCATCCCCCCCACCTCTCAAAAATGTCAATAAATTTGTCTGTGCCTTGAAGTTAAACACTTGGGCTACAAAATAAAGGTTTTTATTTCATTAGAAAACCAAAACTTCTATTTTTGCTATTTCCTTGGGTGGAAAGTTTCTTTTAATACTGCAGGATTTCAGTGTAGTAGATGTAAAAGTTGTGAGTTATGTAGGAATATTTAATTTTTACTCTTCTAAGAAAACGTAAAATGACAATAATTATAATTTCCTTTCCAAGTCCACTGTACAGTGCCTTTACAGTGTCGACTAAGTAATGTTATATCTTGAATATTTTGTGTAAAAAATAGGATGGTGAAGCTACAGAGTATTAACTAAAAATAAGGTTTCTTATTGGGAACAACTGACATACAGTTCATGCTTGTTAATTACAAACTACAGTATATCAAAAGCTATCTGAGGATTACTAGCCTCTTTCATGAATTTATTTTTGTTTTCT
This sequence comes from Micropsitta keiensis, assembly GCA_034782935.1. Taxonomy (NCBI): domain Eukaryota; kingdom Metazoa; phylum Chordata; class Aves; order Psittaciformes; family Psittacidae; genus Micropsitta; species Micropsitta keiensis. Next base: position 19,381 of record JAVHNC010018277.1, on the reverse strand, counting down.
TTCATAGGTTTTATTAAAATAGCTGCCTTTTAATAATTTTTTTTTTTCTTAAGGCAATGTTCAGTCATTGATGCTATTCTTGGTTCTTCTGCAGTATTTCACTTAAGGGTAATTTTGAGTTTAGTCTCTTTTTGGAGTCTAGTGGCATTAAAAACTGCATGACTCTCAGTCAGTCAACGTTAAGTGTGGTATTTAAGAAGTAATATGTGTACTTCCTCCTCTCCCACACCCAAGTTGATGAAGAGCTCATTGATGCTTCTGAGAGCACAAGTTTTAACTGTGGAAGTTACTGAAGAGTCTTTTCACACTTTCCATCACTGTACTTATCCCTGATCTGGGAAACATCATGCACGAAGTTCAGTCTCTCTTCCTGTTAAACTGTCACATTTGCAGCTCTGATACCATTGTGGTAGCCTTTCCAGTACCAGACCTTACTTATTTAACTTTCAAGGCTGTAATAATCTGTTTAGCAAGGGGGGGAGAAAACAAAGTTCTGGTTTTACATGTTAACAGGGTAGACAATAAAGCTTATTGCACAGTTCTTCATATTGGCAATTTTGTAAAAAGAATCTTGCATATGACACTTCACATCTAGTTTCAGGCCGTGGTCTTTGAAAGTTGGGGTGTTACATTATTCAGACATGATAAGTAATTAAAACTCAATACTTCAATGTAGTCTTCATCCTATTACTTTTAATAACTTATGTAAAGTTTAGATTCCCATTTCATTGGGAAAGGTATTTCTACTAACAAGTAAGAATGAATGCTACTGTAAAAGGTTCTGGTTAAGACCTAGTAGAGAATACAATTGTAATTGCCTGTGTTTAAGATAACAAAGTGCAACGGGGACAGAGAGTGGCTACTCAGTGATTAGGAGCCTCTCATGAGAGAGTGCCAGAAAAAGCTTCTCTTGTTTGTTTTAGCAGAATAAAAGGTGAAGAGGGTCTGTCTGCCCTCTTCAAGAGAAATTCAGAGGGGAAGCAAACAGCCGGGGCGGGGGGGAGGGGGGGGCCGTGGACGGACACAAACACACAACCAGCTGTTCAAGCTAAAGGATAGTGTTTGCATAAATAAATATAGGTGTCTGTGACATTCAGATTTTGGAAGAGCTTTTCAATTTGAGCACCGGGATCTGGTTTTTGCTGTATCTACACAGAAGTAACCATTTCCAGAAAGGGCTGCCTGATGTCTGGTGTGTTATTCCAGTGGTTTGAACTCAATACCCAGCAAATCTTTGTACTCCTGTGTTAACAATCATCCTGTCTCATTAGAAACTTCCTTTTCTACTTCTTCTTATCCATGTTGCATTTAGTCAGTGGGTGATATTTTTTTTTTAACCCTCCTCATACTATGTAATAAAGACTTTATGGGTAAGTTCTTATTAATCAGCTTCCTTTAGCCAAAGTATTTGCAGAGAAAATACCAAGTGAACAATAGCTTAGCTAGATCATGTCTTGGTGTTATGACCTAATGCCATATCACCTCAGGCTGCAAGCTTCTTGGATTTAGCAAGCTACACAGGGTCAAGCCCAGATGAGACCTCTCAAGGGAAAGTGCAGGTGCTGCAGGAAGTGGTGTTCATGAGTCAGTGTGCTGTCCTCTTCCTGTCGACTCTCTTTCCACGTGAGTCTGGGTGTAGCAATTTCTGTACCCTGCTGGATCTTAGGAATTGAAAGTTAATGTGGAAATGCATGCTAATTGAATGGGAAAGTTAATTTTGGACACACAGTAAAATTCTTGTGGCTAATACTGTGTGGGCTCCCCCTGCCCCCAAATATTTACAGTAATATTTTTATTCACAGATGATGCCAAACACTTGGTACCCAACAAAATGAGAGACTTTTTCTGTACCATAAACTTGGACCAAGAAGAAGTTTTCCGTACACAAGTAGTTGAAAAATCTTTAAGGTAAGCTTAACTTTTAAATGGAGATGATAAGCAAGGCTGCCTCAGTTCAGAATAAAAACAAGATATGTATCAACATGCATGAGCTTTTGCTTGTACTACAAAAGAATGAGAGCTGACTTGTGGCAACTACTCAGAAATGTTACAGCAAGTGTAAATCATGACAGTAGTTGAAAGGAGACAAAACTGAGGCTTGTGGGTAGTACAATGCTTTTAAAATGAAGCATGCTAAAACTTATTTCACTGTTACTGTATTCTGTTCTACTGAGCAGCGTAACATTCTTTTTCTTGCCAGGTTGTTTTCAAGGGAAAGATACTGGGTTGCTCTTCATGCCATTTCCTACTTCTGACATGCAGTTGGTCTGCATTGGTGGAATTCTGCTTCTAGTGTCTGTCTTGTAAAACCTGTTTCTAGAATAAAGCAACCAGATCTTTTCCATGTATTACAGTTGTGTGTGCTGTGGGATTTCCCTCTGAATAGGCCTCATTCTCTCCTGAAATTCTTGTTTTGGGAACTGTAACCAGTACTGACACAGAATGGCTTGCTTTGTCTTCCCGAGCTACGCTTAGCTGTAGGTTCTGCTGCTATCTTACAGCCTTACAAGTGATCAAAGAAGTCACGACATAGCTGAAGTACATGCTTTCATGTCTCAGAATTCTTCAGTTCACTGGTGACCCATGCTGAAGCATTGTTGCGACTGCATTGTTCAGAATATCTGAGTGACAGTTTCAGTTACTGGGAAGAGACATTAAACCTTCCTTTTTAAATCCAGAAAGCCTGTTCAAACTCTTAAAAAGTTTTCCTGTTTCCAGTGGTTTTCCTAGTGTTTGTTCTTTGAGCTGTCTCACTAGGTGTTTCCAAGTGAGGAGCAGCGTAGTGCTTGTGGCAAATACAAATAGAGAATTTTACATTTTCAGAACGTTGTTTTAAATGCCTTAGGGTTCTATATGAAAAGCAAGCACCATATACATGCAATCACTAACAACTACTTTGCTCATACTCCTAATTTGTAATTGCTGTAGTCAGATCCAGAAGATTTGCAAAATCTAAGTGACTGCAGTTAAGATTGAGTTTGTTTTGGTAATCAACTGAGTAATCCTTCAGAGAAAAATGTTAAAAAGACTGTATTGATGAAACAGATACTTAAAAGTTCACCTTTGGGTAGACAGTAGTTGGATAGGTAGAAGGGAACCCAGTGTATCATTTATAAAGGACTTTACCATCAGATTTTTGACATGTTAATAATTGAAACCCTAAAAGTTACTACTGTGCTTAGAAGCAAGACCTGTTACATTTAATGTTTATTTGATGTTTATGCAGACATTATTATGTTCTGTTTAAGAGCTGTATACTACAATCACCTGATAATAGAAGTATCAGTTGCATAGTAAAACATTTGATATCATAACATATTGATATTTGATTTGACATCAGAACTTTTAAAAATATTACCAAAGTTTTAACTGAAACCTGATTAAATGAAAACAATGCCATTAATACTTTACAGAGTAAGAAAAATCTCACTATAACAAAACAACAGTTTTGCGGGGGACACACACATGTCAGCTTCAAATTGAAAATTTTTCAGGTGGTATGAAAGTAATATTTCTAAGTTGAAAACATTTTATTAGGAGTTAGAAGTCAGTGTTCTGGATGACTCCTTGCCTGTAGATGCCTTGCTGTCTTCACTCACTGCATAGGGAGCTCCATCCTCTGAATTATGTCTCCATTAAGTTAGATTCACAGCATGCATAGGGTTCCATACAAACTGATGAAATGTAATAAAACAAGTCATCCCCTATTAGCAGCAATCAGATTGGGTGCTTACATTTGATTACTAGTGTGTATGCAGTTATGAAGGCTGGCACTTGTTCCAGAAACTTCATTATACCATCTTGTTGCTTATTAATGTGTTCAACTGGAATACTGTACTAACCTACAGGTACTGGAAGGGAAGATGAAAGCTATAATCTCTTATTAGTTCGAGAATTTGCTAAATTGCTTTTCAGCAAGATACAGTACAGTATAATTTTAGTCATAAATACAACTTTGAATTTAATTGTTTTGTCTTACATTATTTGCTTGCATTTTCTTACACACATAATTCGCAGTCTGCTTTTGCCACTGCGTTCTGGGTTTCAAATTTATACTAGCTGTAATCTAAATTGTATCCTATGAATATCCATTAGTTAAACATCTGTGGAAGTAATTATCACTGGAATTAAAATGGTGTTTGACTACGGTGACTTAAAACTAATGAAGAAATGTATTTTTAAAATGCACAAGTAGGATTTGGCTTCCACCAGCACTGGGACTGTTGTTTCAGTGCAGATGCGAAGCAAATGACTTTTCAAAGTTAGAAAAACATGAGTTAATACTGAAGTGAAAGAAGGATATTTTGACTAATGACTCAAGAAATATTTCCTGACACAGTGTGGGATTTCTGTGGGTTCTGAAGAAAGAAATTTTTTTTTTACCCTTGGAAAATTTAAAGAACAGCCGTAAGGCTCCTGAAATTTCCATGGTCAGATATGAGGAACTGGGGAGGGGTTGTGTGCGTGTTCCATTTTTTTATTATTTAAATTAAATTAAGCTGCTCCTTTTTTTTTTTTTTTTTTTTAAACTGAACTTGTGTGAAAGCAAGGTCATAGCAAACTTCTTTTGTTGATGTAACTGTTGCATTTATCAAATGACAGATCTAGGGGCATTGTTCAGTTTCTGTCCTTGAAGTGCCATTTTAACAAGGAAAGGAAGAACAAAAAGTATGTCACACATTTAAATTTAATCTCCTGTATTACTGTAATCCAGTCCTTCCTGAATGACAGTCTGGTTTTCCTTCGAATTAGCACTATCTTCTAATTTTGTATCCGTCACAGTCTTTAAAGTTCTTGCATCAGTCACAAATGAAAGTACTAAACTGACTGAATCCCTGAAGAACAGGTTGAGTAAGTTCTCCATTTTAATTATTCCTTGTTGGTATAACATATTGTACCCCTTCATCCAGTTCTGTATCCACCTTAATTTTTTTTTATAAATTGTTTGTATTCTCCACCTTGAATTTTCTCTCTGTGCCTGGTATTTGCTAAAGAATAATCAACAACTGATTCATAAGGTAGTGGTGTTAATCTAGATAAGGAAAAACGTGTCAGTGTGAATAAAACAATGTATTACATTCTGGTTATACTTGTGCTACTGATCTGCTCCTTGTTGCCAAATCTGAGACTTCATGTGATGTTGAGGTCAAAATGATTGCTAGTGGCTGATCACTCTTTCAGGGGGGTGGAATATAGTGGTGAAATTAGCTCACTTTAGTAATAGGATCTAGCTGCTAAATAGATTTTTGGAAATCTCTGCTAGCAGTCTCCAACCCAGACTATATATCTGATTATAATAGGATGAACAGATTTACATAGATACAACAAAAAGAGGGACTTAACACTGGGCAATACGCAGTTGTTGATGTACGTTGTAGCCTTAGGATGTCTGACAGGCTGAATTAGTAGCAGTTTCTCCTTGATACCAGTGCCGGTTAGTTCACCCACAGTTCATTCTTTTTGCTGGAGTATCTCTTTACACTGATACAACAGTGTAGCTATTAGAGGAACCATATCACAGAATTGACCTAAGTTTAAAATAATACTTTGTTTCATCTTTTTTAGTCCAAGTTGTTGTGTCACTTCAATTAAAATGAGTGGCAAAGGTAATAAGGAAATTGAGGCTGCTTAGGCCTGCACTGCTGCTAAAGGTAGCCCTCATGAATTCGTACCTTATTGCTGATGCTGGCAAGAACCCAGCTCTCGAAATCAAAGCTAAATTTGTCAGCTTTGAAATAATAATAATAAAAAAACAACTAGGGAGCTGAAAAACCACAATCAAATTTTTCATCTGAGAATTCTTGAATTGTTTCACAGTATGGTGTAAAAGCTGATTTGTTTGCTTTGAAACCTTTGAAATTGCTTTGAGGTAAAAGGTCTGTGTTTGAACAAAGGAACAATTTCACTTGTAAAATTCCTCATAACGAATTCCTGCCGTTAAACTTCCTGTTTCTCAATATCAGTTCCAGAAATTTGGAATACCAGATTTTTCACCTGTGTCCTTTTCCACTTTTAAAGCTAGTTATCAGCTCCTCCTATTTTTAGGTTATTACCATTGGTCCTTAAGCATTTGGTGCTTTTTTTGTAACTGTTTGAAGGGAAGAAATTAGGGATAATATCTTACTTGTCCTGTTACCCATTTAGGTAGACAATAATATGAACTGCTAGTTCCAAACATAAGCGTATTTGTATTAGTTTAATAAAGTATTATAACAGTACAGTGTCAGAAAGGGAGTTTACTTGGAAACACAAAACCAAACCCAAACTCCAAATCTGTGTCTGGGTTTGGTAGAACTGTCATCACAGTACTTTTCTGTAGAAAGAAAGTGGAGGTTAAAAGTAGTTCTGTGAAGCTGAGCACCTTTTCCTGATGATGTTAACACATTGTAATTGAAAGTATTTTAAGTCTTTAAGAATCCAGTAGTTCCAAAATAACAGCATTGGTGTGTTTTTTGTGGATGTCCTTGATTTTTCAGAATTCACAGCTTGCAGTTACAAATAACAGTGGTTTTGTTTGAAATGCAGCATTCTGAATACTGCCTATAATCACATCAATAAGTATTCCTTAAGTCTAATGAAAACATAAATTCCTTAAGTGAAGATACTAACCCGTTGTGTGAAATATGTCTAACATAGACGTATTTTTGGGTCTAAAAGATCCAGAGTCTTTTTTATGTAAAGGGCTATGCAGATGGAAATTAATATTTATTTTTTCCACTTTTCTGTTTTATAGTTCCTCGTGCTTCTTTTTACAGGTCTGAATCTTTGGGCATCAAATTTGACACAGAAGTTAGAGTTAAACAAATGTCAATTAGTGAAGTAATTAATAAATCATGTTTCAAAGTAATTTAATCATGTACTGAATGAAAAGGAAACCTAAAACTTGTGAGCATCTCAGGAAGTCATTTGGGGTGGTAGAGAACCAAACAGAATAATTTCAAGACAGAAAAACAGAATTGAAATTTCAGAGGAAATGGTACTTTCTTTGTATGTGCTCTGATGATTATTATTATTTCCGCACCCACCCACACCCCCCCCCCCGAAC
>JAVHNC010017808.1:2855-17060 GCA_034782935.1 Micropsitta keiensis | reverse complement strand
TACGAGGTGTCTTGAGTACAGAGATGACTCTGAGAATAGTAACTCATGTTACTGAGAGAGTTGTGGTTGTTCAGCCTGCAGAAGACTCCAGGGAGATGTTATTGCAGCCTTTCAGTTCTTAAAAGTGGTCTGTAAGAAAGATGTGAAGAGACTTTTAAGCAGAGCCTGTTGTGATAGGATGAGGGGTGGTGGTTTTATACTAAAGGAGGGAGATTCAGGCTGGATGTGAGGAGAATATTTTTACAAGTTGAATGAGGGTGCTGAAACACTGGAACAAGTTACCCAGGGAGGTGGTGGATGTGCCATCCCTGGAGACATTCAGGTCCAGACTGGACACAGTTCTGAGCAACCTGATCTAGTTGAAGATGTCCCTGCTTATTGCATGGAGGTTGGACTAGACAACCCATCAGCAGAAGAATCTTGTAAATTTTCAGGTTTTGTCAAACATAGCAATTCATGTGTACCTTTTTATTTTCACAGAAGGTTGAAGGCTGATATATACACAGACTATGAAAAGACAGTCTAATTCTGTTGTGGTATCAAAGGCACATATCTAGCAAGCAAAACTAAATGATGACAGGCCTTCTTTTGTAATGATATATCTATACAGATCCTGAGGGACCCTTTGGAGAGGAAAACTGCTGCTGGTGAGAAATTTTTATCTGAAGAAAGTGGTGTCATTTCTTACAGATGTAGATACCTAGTCATAGTTAAGAGTTCACGTGAATTCAGGGATAAATTTTTCTCTATTTATTTGTTAAAAGCAGGATTAACTAAATGTCCGGCATAACAGCTCATCATGCAGTGAGGCCAGCCCATTGACTGACATTCAGTACAAACAGTTCAGAGTGTAACAGCAAAAAAAATTACTCTGATATTGCAGGAAATTTTGGGAGAAAGCATGTTCAGAAGGAGAACTTTTGTATTTGGAAAGGTCCACAGTAATGCAGGAGTAGAAAGCCCTCAGGTGTCAGCTGAACCGTAGCTGTTTGATATAGGACTTTCCAACTCAAGGGACAGAAAGTCTCCTCCCCTGCAAGCCCCTAACAACCTAAGTATGTAAATGTAAGAAAATTACATTAAATTATTCTAACTGAAAGGTTAAGAGTACAAAGGAGAACGTCTTCTAGACTTAGACCACAATAATCCATGTGTGAAAGAGCAAATGGGGACAAAAATGTATACTAGGTATGTTTATAAATGAATAAACTGCAGACCAACATTTTGCCAAATGCCCCAGCTAGAGTGGGCTGTGTGTAAATTCATTCTAATTTTGCAAAAACAGTGACTTGAAGAATGAACCTTATATTTCTGTGAGGAGGTACCTGTAAATGTTGACAGGTAAAAGAGCTGTTTTACATGTTGCTAGGGTGTCAAAAAACTGCATAAAACTTTCCCCTAATCTTCAGTAAGCAAAAGAAGTGGTAAACCAGATGAAATAGATGCATCAAAGAGTTTTCCTTCAGGCTCCTAGTAGAACTAAAAAGGATGACTTTAAAGAGTTTGTGTCAAGAGCTTCCCTCCCAATAATCACCCTTATATGAATAGTGACTGTAAGTGAAATATAGTTAATTGGCTGGAAAAAAAAATATATAATCGATAGTGTGAACAAGGTTAGGTCAATGATAGAAACTCCTAAAGAATAATCCTGTAAGCCTCTTAATCTCTTCTTCTTGAGAAGTTGTCAATATGGACATCACAGTAACGAAATTTTGACAATATAATCTTCATCTGGCATTAGGAAAGATATCCCTACCAAGTTTAATGGGATCATCTCTTTACAAGTGTAAGAAGTGATTAAAAGTCTGAGTTACTTGAACAGCATTCTTTCAAAATCTCAATTGCCATAAAAGGTATCTGAGAAAACTACAAAGTAAGATTGGAGTTGGTTTGCCTGTCTAGATGAGACAACTATTTTCTACTTATGTTTTCACACTAAAATCACAAACAACTATGCTAAGTTTTTTATTTCTAAACTTTCTTTTGAGTTTCAGTTGGGGTTTTTTTACTCACCTTATATTTTTATACCTGCTTGCTTAAGCAAACTTTAATACTTGTTTAGGCAAAATTTTAATACTAGTTTAATCAAGCTTTCATCCAGTTTAATCTTCCGTTTTCTGTAAATCTTACTGTCTCTGTGTGGATGACATGCTGAGCCTGTTCTGCCTAGAGAAGAGAAGGCTTGGGAGGGATTAGTCAATGGATATAAGTATCTGAAGGAAAGGTGTCAAGGGGATGCAGAGAGGCTCTTCTCAGTGTTTCCAGGCAATAGGACAAGAGGCAAGGGACATAAAGTAAAACACAGGAAGTTCCACCTGAACATGAGCAAAAACTTCTTTGTAGTGAGGGTGACTAAGCATTGGAATAGACTGCTCAGAGAGGTTATGGAGCCTGCTTTCCTGGAGATACGACACAGTCCTGAATAATATGCTCTAGGTAATCCTGCTTGAGCAGGCAGGTTGGACTAGATGACCTCTGGTTGTCTCCTCCAAATTCAACCATTCTGTGACTCTGATTCTACAACATACTTGATGTACTTAAATATGATCATGAAATTAAAAAATTAAAATCGTATATACCTGTAATGTAGGGAGAAATGTTGAGGTTTAGCGTAACACCCCATATTTGAATACCAGAGTGGCTGCGGGATTATTTAGCATGTATTTCTAATGGACTTTAATTAGTTCATGTGTAATTTATGTGCTCATGTAATTCCCTTGAAAGAGATGCATCCAGAATGGGGAAGCAAGGGACAACTGAACGAGATGGGAAACAAACAAATAGATATTAAGAAAGAAACTCTTATATGCCTTTGACAGAAATAAACTGCCAAAATACTGCATTAGTCAGTGAGGAAGAAGAATAAAGCAAGATGGAAAACAAATTATCTTGTGGCAGGTTTTTTTCTCCCACATATTCTGATGCCAATTCAAAGTCAACGACAGCTGTAATTCTAATTTATCTTATGCTGTGGGGGAATAGACTTAAATACCTCACTTCTAAAACCTATACTCTTGTCTCAGCTTTTTCAGATATTATGAACAGGGAATGAAGGAAGTTCTGTAAAGGGTACTCAAGGTTTAAGGGCTATGAGGATATTTCAGAGGTTATAATAGGTATTTTCTCCCTCATGCAGAGCATGCTACCTTGTGGAATTGTATTACAGAAGTTAAAATATTTTCTTCACATAAAATTTAACTTAGAAGCATTGTGAAATACAGTTATAAAGTAAAAATATCTTTTTATCATTTACTTAGTCTTAGATCAGTTAAAAGCTTGCATTTTTAAGGGGCTCTATCATAAGAAATCATACCCTCATTGAAATCTAAGATGGAAAGCCCAGTTGGACTACCAGAAGATCCAAAATTAATCTCTAAGAAAGCAAGTAGTTCACCAAAGTCTAATCTGTACATCAGTTTATTTTCAACTTACAGTTCAAAAGAAATAGCAGCTCTGTGGTTAAGCAACGATCAAAGAGGTTAGTAATAGATCATAGTAAAGGATAGGAGAGAGATGGGTAAGCATCTGGGAGGGAAAATGGATAGCATTTTCCTTGGTCTGATCTGAGAAAAAAATGAGAATGTGGGGGAAAAAATGGGGAGGAAAATAAGATCAGACTTCTCAAGAGAAATACTTCTACTCAGAATGAACAGTGAAAATTTCCATAGGAAGACTTGAAAGATGCTACCACTGTACTTTAATCCTTCAAAATGCTTGCTTTAACTAATTTCATTTTCGAAACCTGTTGCATTGTTTCAAAATACATGGCACAATTAAGATGCCCCCAAAGTCCAAAACTACAGACCACTTTTATTCTTTATACTTAGAGCTCTGCTGTGTTGCACTATATTACAAAAATAATATTTTTTCTTCTTTTTCCCCCCCTGAGATGTTTCCTATCAAAATTAAAGTTTCTTTTGTATTAACCTTATATTAGGTCTCTATTTACATAGCATTCCTATCACTTAAAGGTATATATTTCCCTTTTTTATTGGCAGTTAAAAATATTTTTGCTCCCATTTTCAACATTTTAAAGTAAGAAGGCAGAATATTCTTTGTAATTTGATGAGAATAATGAGTAGATCTACAGTCATATAGCATTATTCACTATTAAACGATTTGTGCAAAGTAAATTTCTTAGAATAGTAAATTTTAATTTCAACAAGCATCTAATTGCTATATGTATCCCAAGCCTTTGCAAAACATCTTTGGGTTTGGGTTAAGGGAATACATATTTTTTTTACTAAACACCTCTGAAACAGTAAAGTCTTAGTCTAATTCCAACCTTCTGTTTTATCTAGTGGATTTTCATTTACATCCCCAGTTTCTTCTGTTGATGGTGCTCCTGCCAGCACATGGTAATCATGTGCAACTTTCTTTGGAATTAATTTGTCATCTCCGCAGTGTTTGCTGGTAAGATTTTTTCCACCTGTGATTTTACAGGTGGAAAATATTAAGTGTCTCAAACTATTTATCTATATATTATAGCTCAGAATCAGACTTCAAGACAATATTGCACGTATAACTCCCAAAACATAAAGGAAATTATTGTGTATATCCTGTCAGTAGTATACAGGCTCTTTACAAAGACAAATTCTGTGGATGGAATATGCTATAGAGAAGTAAGCATATGATCCAGAAGAATTTCTCTGGCCATTTCATGGGGGTAATGGACAGGATGCCCACCACGTTTGTAGGAATACTGTACTTGGGCATTTTTAGCGAATGAGGTGATTTTTTATAGGATGAGATCTCTAATCATGGAGCCACTGAATAAAGTTTTTCCTTTTGATCAGCTTAAAAAAACCCCAAAACCACATAACTGATGCATTTTGTGCAGAGCCCAGTTCTATGGTTATGACTCAGGTCTTGGGAGATAATCAGTCTGAGCATATGCCCCCATGGCTGGCAGCAGTTGAGCAGTGGGTTTTGAAGGTCACAATTTTGGACTTACTTAGGCAGACTTTAAGTACCAATTTGTGGGATTTGGAACCTTTCCCAAGATCAGAAGCTGTGGTATAGCAGAGAATGAAATCCAGTTGTCTGGTGTTGCAACGCATAAACGCTGGGCTCTAGAAAAGGCTTGTGAAATAATTTGGATGTTAAATCACTGTCTTAATGGGGATTAAAAAAAAAAAAAAAAGGTTAAGTGGTGGGGTTTTTATAGGTATTTAAGGATCTAGTCACTAAGTTTTTCTTTTTCTATACTGATAAGAGATGATATTCTGACTATAAATATTTTAAGCTATTGAAAAAACTACTGTGAGGGGGAGGGTTACTACACTCTATGACAGGCCTATCAATGGTCTTTGATGGTTATAATTTAAAATTGCATTGTGCAGCTAAACAGATGAGGGTAAAGGAATTCAGAAGAACAATTTCTTAAAGCCACATTTGTGGAAAAACGTGACAAGAGTAGCTACATTTTTCAGAATGTTATTCTCTGCTGCTTTGCTGGGATGACAAAAAGCAGGAGCTACTAAAGTCAGTAAGGTGGAAAAAAAATTACACTGAATGCATATTTGGAAAAAAATCTGCTCTGCAAAAGAGTTAGAGCAGGAGGTCTCTCCGATACCATAAGTCTTCATTCAAGTCCATTGCTACAGCAGGACAAATGGAAATCCTGCTGTGCTTTGCTATCTAGCCACAACATTCATCATGATTAAAACTGTGTATATTTAAAAATATTTGTTAAGAAGGAAGATATGGCTTAAAAATACATGTAATTGTACATATGAAGGGCTGCAGTGACTGCTTTGATTTGATTTCAGGTTCAGATTCACTTTTCTTGGTAAATCAAGAGAAGGTAAATCAAGAGAAAAGGCCCTTATATTGACTTCAGTAAAGGGGAAGCTGGATTGTTAAATTTTTAATAACAGGCAGTTATTCAGCAAGGCCGTTATACATGTGTGGATTGGAGCCATAGTACTGTAAACTCTTTTCTAGAATACCTTTTATTATCCATAAGGCTGTACAATCAAGTGGCTTATCAGTCTTTCTGAAAAAGAGAATGACTGCATCTTCAAGTCACACGGTGAAAACATTACATTTTGATTAAGAGCAAACTCTCACTTTTTCCCCATTGAAGGATCTTCACATGTGAAAATGCTCAACTAACCTAAAAACATATTCCACAATGAAAGAAAATTTGAAATATCTGAATAATCAAGCAACGATAGATTTGAAGTGTACCTGATACTGCACGAGGGAGCAAGAGTACAGCTGTATTTAACAAAGCCTACTTAAGCCACAGCTAGGGGAAGAGGAGATTATGCCTCCTTTTTCCTGTTGTTTCTGTATAACAGTTGGCCCTGGGATGAGCTGATATTTCTAAAAGAAATTCCTCACTCTGATAAGCACTGGAAAAGATGTATCTAAGAGCTAACTGCCTGGAGTTTCAGTTTATCTGGAAGAACCAAGGGTTAACAAAATCTTCCCTACCCTTCAAGTGCTAGAGAATTTTACCATTCTTTCATTTGTAAGAAGAGCCTGATTGAATTTACTTGTTTCACTTTTAAAACTTCCTGGCTTTTCATTCACAAATCGCACTTTTGTCTTCTCCCTGAAAAGCTTTGCTTTTGTTTTTGTGACCTACATTTGTAGGACTCCTAATTAGCAGGCAGCCCTGGGATCTGATGTCCCTCCGGAGCTCTGCTGCTTTGGGATCCTATGTTAAACAGAAAACATGTTGTGAAATCTCAGTGAAAGTAACTACCTACTACTGGTTGGCACCTTTCTGTGAACTGTGTAAAATGAAAATTCATCATAACTGCAGATTTTCCCATACATCGCATTCTTGCCCTGTTCTGGCAGCTATTGAAGTTAACACAAGAAGGATCAAGCATAGAAGTGAGATGAAATAAATTTTCATTGTCCTTAAAATAAAAATGTACCAGCATTGTTTGCCAAAACATTCTTCCCTGCACTAGTGTTTGCAATCTCTTCCTTAATTTCATTTTCTTTTCCAACAATCTTTCTTTAACCTCTGTAGATAAGCTGCTCATTATTATTACCTTTGTGTTCAAATTATCATTCTGGCTTATGAGAAAGTGGCACAACATCCTACTTAAATAGCATTAGACCACACAAGAACTAAGTTGTCTCTGTTCCAGTTGTCAAAGTAAATAGGAGTTGGGCTGGCGCTGGAATGCAGCATTTGACTCTGCTCTTTGTATCAAAAACATGTTACGTACTGTGGTGAATTGATATGAACTGCTGTATTCAACCACATCAAACAAACAGCTCCTCCCAGCACAGGATCTCGTTACTTGCTCGATGACATTTTTAGACTCCTGCTATGCCCGTCCTCAACAGTCCCATGTTCGTAGCTGGCCGACCTAATGCTTTGCCTCGCTGAATAAGAAATGTCATTGCCTTTAGAACAAAGTTTCATTTTCTCAGGATTTACCTTCTGATTGGCTCCTTTCTGCTCAGAGACACACTCTGAGTTTGCTGTGCTGAAAGGCACTATTTTTCTCTTAGAAATTTTCTTATGATTAAGACTTTTCTAAATCTCACTGCCTGCAACTTTTCTCAGAATTTATAGGAATTTTATAGTGTGGCCACTGTTCCTCAGAATCAGGCTAAGCTGAAGTTAGCCAATAAGCTCAAAAGCTGTTGGCAGACACAGACGGTGACTGAGTGACTTCCTTACCCTAAGTATTTAGGCTAGAAAGACTTGTACCTGGAAGTAATTACAATGTATCTCACAGTAATGTCAGTCCAATGTAAATCACATACTTTAGACAGAGGACAGGTAGGGAGACATCTAACTTCTAAGTAACTTCTGGCCTAGAAGGAGAGATGTTCAGTCTTTCCCTGTTCCAAGATTAGCTAATAGGACAGCACAAAATTTATCCTGGTGGCAAGACCAGCTTGTTTCCAGAAACCATTTTCTGAGGGGTTTTTCTGCTCTACCCATACTCTATCATCTGGCTCAAGAGTGGAAGGAATGTGTCCAGTCTGCACACGTGCTGTTGGGCTTCTATTATCTGGGAAGCTGTAGGATTCATTGCATATGTGCTTTAAATACAGAACCTTTTGCAACTACCAGATCCACTTGTTAATATATAAAACTAATATTCTGTGTCAATCTCGTATCTCCTGATTCTCTAGCATCAAGAATCATTCTGTACCCGAACAGTAAATCTGGCATACTTACAGGATGCAGGATATGTTGTACAAGGTCAGAAATAGAGCGGCTGCTGCATACAGCCCTATCCCAAGACTGTGTGAAGAGGGCTGTTTGCAGCCTGGATGTACATATGCAGTGACTCATCCAGTCAAAAAGGTTGCACAGTGGAGACTGAGGGGAATTGATGCTCATGCTGAGGAGCCTCTACAGTGCCAAAAGACACTTGGCGTAAATATCACTCCCAGGGGCAAAAGGAGGAATTACTCCTCTTTTATTCAGTAGTCAGATGGTTTCAAGAGGGGGAGATGTAGTTCCATTTTATTTAAATGGATATTTAAGTGTCTTCAGCAGCACAGTAAAATTTCACTAGCATAAAAGTCTGTTCTCTTAAGAAACAGATTAGTAGATTCATGACTGAAGTCTTCTGTCCTTGTTTCTAACTCTGGGGCTGCTGGCTATGATAGCATGGTTAAACAGATACTGGCTTCTCCTTCCTTTCATTCTGTAGTACATCGGATGTGATCTTCCTTACATAGGAAATCATCCCCTGGCTGCTCGGAGCTTTCAGAGTTGAGATATTTTGGTGCCCGCTTTCTGGCAGAAACACAGAGTGTGTTTGTAAATCACAGTGGAGTTAAAGGTCTCCAAACGGACGTGTCTGTGTACTGCAACACAGTGCCAGGCAGAAACACGAAACTGAAGCCCAGGTCAACAGCATAATGTTAGGGTGGCACTATGGTCATGCTAGTGCACCCTTCTAGAAGGAAAGACTGGCTGGCTCAGCCCCAGCACCGCTAAAGCCACAGAACTGCTCCGGTCTCTTTAAGACACTCAGTCACTACCAGCTCAGGGTTTTTTGTGCCATAGTGATTTACATAGGCATGTGCTTATTTGCAGTTTTACGTCATTTAGGGCCCTTGGACTTTACTGATGCTCCTCGCAAGGCACTTTGCCAGTGCCAGAAAGATTTTTTTAGCAAATGCTGGCTGTTGAAAGAAAGCTCTTTCTTTGCTTGCTCTGTCAGCTCCTGTGGAGCATCTGTCCAATGCACATCTTGGGTGTAATTTTGTCTCTGTGTCTGCAGAGCATCTAAGTTCACTGTAGTCAGTGAAGTATGCAGAAATATTTAGCTGATGAGTTGTGGGTATTTGTTTTAGGTGAACTGATTTTGCTGTCCATGTAGGACTTTTAATATGTCAACCTGCAACTTGACATATATCCTCGTGCCAATCCATTCTCTCAAAGGCAAAGTGACAGGTGTCAGAGGAGCAATCCAGGTCTGTGGTTACAAGAATTTCCAATGCACAGGAAAGTTGCCTTGCTGTTAGCTATTTACCCTGAAGTTGTCCTTTACCCTGAAATCACCTTTCATTCAACCCACACTACAGCAAGAACAAGCAATACTTATCCATGAAATCTGAAATAGCACTTGCAAAGGTTTAGAAACCTGATGTGTGACAGACATAAAATGATCCTTACTGAACTCTTTCCTTCTGTGTGTCCAGCAGATGGATTATAAATGCTCCAATTACCAGATCCCGTTTAAAGGTCTTTTGTACATGAATATCAGCTTGTATTTTCCATCTTCTGTAGATTCACCTATAGATATAACTCAAATTCCCTCTTTTCCTCTCCTGTGAAATGTTATTGCTCCTTTTTTATAGGAGATAAATGTAAGCCTTTTCTGTTTATCGACAATTACCATCTCTTTAAAAATCATAACGTCTCAGTGGAAAACCTCACATCCCAGTACCCTCTCCCATATAAGCCAGGGGCTTTGAAGCTCTTTATGTCCTTCTTCACTTCTCCTCCTCCTCCAAGAACACTAAGCAATTCTCATGTGGCTTTTCCAAACCCTAAATTTTATTTTGACAACCACACAGGATCTAATGCATAAACGGAGTTCTTGGCATGAATTCTGTTAGTGATTCTTGACTGAGATTAGAGAGAACAGGAAACAGCCACTTGGGAATAATAACAGAGTTGTCATGGCTCAACATCCACCTTATGCTCCATAGAGACCAGGACAGCTTCTTAGGTGCTCACTGCAAACCTTAAAGGCCCTGAAGGCCTTTATGTGCCTCCCTGAGGGGGTAGCTTTGCTCACTGCCTGCCATTTCAGCATTGGGACTGGGTGCCCAAGTACATTCAACAAGTTCTGCTCTTCTGCATAGGATCAATTATGTTGGATGAAAGTAACCGCTGGTGCTGCTGAAATGCACGCATTGCACATGTTAGTTCACAGTAAAGTTAGTGTTTCTTTCCTTCCATCTTTTTTATGTCATAGTGCACACAGCTGGTTACCATGCAGTAAAAAAAAAAATAAAAAATGCACCCTTTTAAACTCTGAAAATGAAGTTGCTGTCTTCCTGTCATCAAGATACTAGCAGACACATATATTTGCACACTTGAATGCAATGTTAACTGCAATAATAAGTGGGCAAGTGAAGCCAAATTGTTTCAGACTTCAAAACATAGCAATTTTCAGCTGAGTTGTAACATGCAGCTTGATTTCTCCTGTTCCACACAAGCTCCTGAGTCAGGAGCTAGTTTCTGTTTGGAATTGGACTCAGACAGTCCCTTTCATAAATGTTGAGAAACAATCAAATTCAGTAAATGCTCCTTCTGTACCCTGATTCAACTCACAGCATCTCCTGGGCAGTGAATGGCAAGTCTCCTACAACACTGACTGAAAAATCGGAGAAAAATCTCCCTATTTTCTTTGTTCTTGTTTAAATAAAAAATGCTTTTCATGTATTTGGAAACAATTTTATTTACCACTTGCTGACAGAAATCTTGTTGATAGCTTTTGCTTAAGGGATTTTCTATTAACCTAGCCACATAGAGAGCTTAACTAGAGGATGAGAAGTGGTGTATGTTAAGACAGATGTTACTATTGGGAAACCTACAATAGCTACTGAAACATACATGTTAATAAACATATCCAGTGGCTTTCTTTGTGTATTGTTTGTTAGGTTTTGGGTTTTTTTCTAAGTTGTAGAATTCTGTGTTGTTGAGAAAACCTGAAATTAAAACCTGCAGTTGCTTCATACGTACAGCTGTGATAAAGTGCAGAGTAAAACTATCCTGGCAGCAATATCAAGTGTATTGGTTTTTAGATAGATACTTAGTAAAGAATCTGGATCCAACTTGAGGTTAGAAAAAGCAGCCTTTAAGTGCTTTATCTAAGAGTTTCATTTTACAGTTGTGTGACTTAAAATACAGAGAAATGGATCTCTGGCTTGAATGCTGTATTTTGGTCTTGTATTTATTATATCTATATTTGTAGATAATTTTACCATCAAGATTCTTCACCAGCCTTTAAAACACAAACCACATACAGATTTCTTACACTGAAATTTCATGTTGAAAGAATACTAATTTTTCCTCACACACTATGATGAACAATGGTCACTTTTGGTAAGAGGAATATATCTGCACCGTTGTGAAGTCTCTCACTTTCACTATGGATCTCACATTTGAATAGCAAAAGATATATCTTCTGGAGCCATTTTTCTGCACAAAGTTGCTTGATTTCTTTGTATTTTTTAATTAAATTTCTAGCCCTCCTAGTTTTGGCAAAGACTTTTTCAAAGATTTTTTTAATGACAGGTTCCAAGTTAAGTGAAGTTTCTGCAAGAAAGAGGGTGAGGAAGGTTTTGATTGGGAGTGTACAAGGGGCAGGAAGGAGGAAACAAGCACAGAGTTATCAGGTTTGCTGACTTACTTTCTTAGATCTAGCTAATATATTCTTCATACCTGTGAGATCCATGCTTGACAGATTATGGGGATGTGTATGTTCTTGTTCTGCTTAGCTTAGTCCACATAAAAACTTCCGCACGTTTAGAAAAGCAGGCTCATAAAACTGAGTGTTTTACATTCCAGTTCGGCTCATCTTTCATCCAAAATGGATATTTTTATGCTATTAGATTTTAATGAGTGAATTAAAAATAATGTTTAGGTGGTTTTGGTTTATTCAGCTTCTAATACTGAATTAACTGATTTTGAAATACAAATTGAATTGCCTTCTCATTTACCTTATAATGTAAGCAAGCCTACCTATGTTTTGTCTTTGAGTTTACTATTGTTAATACTATATAATTGCTATTTAGACTATGTAGTCTGACTGTAAAGAGAACCAAAACCCCACAGATTTGTCCTTTTCTTCTTCTTGAATACTTGTTTTACAAGAAGCCTGACACTGACACTAACACTCTACTGTGTATAAAGCTAAGGTGGCCAGCACCCTGCCATTTAGCAGACCTGGGCTGCCAGACTAATGAAATACATCTACAAACCACCATCAAACCACTATTAGAGGGTATCTATTGTTTGACCTGGAACAGATCCTGGTGATGGGGCATGTGTTTTGCCACTCTGACAACAGACCCCTTTGCTGCATAGTGTGAATCCCTCCTGTGGTCTCTGCTGAGGAGCCAGGATGAAACAGATTTATGGTGACACCCATGTTGATGATGTGTGATGTCTTCTAAACATGGCGAGGCAGAGGCTGAGGCATCAAGCCCTGGAAAACCTATATGAAAGGACTATGTGACCTACCATGGCCAAAAGAGTAGTCTCTAACATATAAGGTCTTTCAGGGTTAAAGCTATGATGAAATATATACCCTACAAAGAAGTTTTGTCAAAATGTGTGAAGCACTATTTTCAAGCTGTCATATTAATTCTTCTCTTCTATAAACAAGTTTTATTGTTTAGTTTTGCATATTGGACCAGATGCTCATCTGACAGATGATCTGGTCTGATTGACACCAGCTGTGAATCTGATCTGTAGTTTGTTCTGGAGCTGCACTGAAAATGTCAGCTGAGTTTTGATCTCCTTATCCGCTTATGTGCAGTCTTTGTTTCTACAGTGTTTTGTAAGAGAATAAGAAGGTTTCACTACCTCACAAAGAAAGCTTTGATTGGGGCTTGGCTAGTAGAGTCCAAAATTAATGTTTTCAACAATGAAGCTTTGTTCTCTGAATCTTTTACTTTTTCAGATGGAAGAAAGTTAAATATAACCTGTATGGGGCTGTTCTGAAGAAATGCATGCCAACATTTGATGAATTTCATTTTTTTCTTGGTTTTCTATGGAACATGCTTTACACAATTACTCTCTCTGAAACTCTATGCCCAGTCTCTTGGCTAGTTTCAACCCAGTTTGATAGGGGAAAAACATTTACAGATAACTATCTTCTAAGTTTTCTTCAAATAGACCCTTGCATAAAAGAAATGGGTCCTGAAAGTATTTGAGTGAGCATAAGATCTTAGAACAATTCAGGCTGGACCAAAGATTATGAAGTCTAATACCCTGCTCAGAGCAGGTGTAACCAAATCAACTTGTATATTGAGCCTTGAACACATCCAAAAATGCAGATTCCACAATGTTTCTGCATGTTGTGTTTTAGACCATCCCAATGCTTAAAAGAAATAAATATTAACATCCAGTTGAAAATTCCAGTGTTCCAACCTGTCCTTTGCCCTTGTCCCATTGCTGTGCATCTCTGAGAAAAGTCTTGTCTGTCTTCTCTGTATTATCTAACCAGTCAGTTATAGAAACCATAGAATCATAGAATAACTTATGTTGGAAAAGCCATTTAAGGTCTTCAAGTCCAGCTATTAACCTGGCACTCTCAAGTCCACTACTAATCCATGTCCCTGTGCACCACACAGAATCATAGAATCATAGAATAGTTAGGGTTGGAAAGGACCTTAAGATCATCTAGTTCCAACCCTTCTGCCATGGGCAGGGACACCTCACACTAAGCCATGTCACCCAAGGCTCTGTCCAACCTGGCCTTGAACACCACCAGGGATGGAGCATTCACAACTTCCTTGGGAAACCCTTACAGTAAAGAATTTCTTCCTTATACCCAGTCTAAACTTCCCCTGTTTAAGTTTTAACCCGTTATCCCTTTTCCTGTCACTACAGTCCCTAATGAAGAGTCCCTCCGCAGCATCGTTATAGGCCCCCTTCAGATACTGGAAGGCCGCTATGAGGTCTCCATGCAGCCTTCTCTTCTCCAGGCTGAACAGCCCCAACTTTCTCAGCCTATCTTCATATGGGAG
>JAVHNC010017796.1:6707-17497 GCA_034782935.1 Micropsitta keiensis | reverse complement strand
GGAACACACCTCTCACACCATGAAGAATGAACTTCCTGGTGATACAGAAGCAAACTCCAATGGTTTACGCGTGTTCAGCACACTTTAATGAGGGCCTATTTGGAAACTGAGCAATTCTTTTCTGTTTACTCCCTTTCCCCACACACACACAAAACAGACCCACAAAAAGTGATTACTAAATGTGTGAACACTACTCAGTTGGGGTTTTTTCCTCATTTTGTACCATTGACATTAATTAAAAGTATAGGAAAATTAATCTATTGACACAAATCTGATTTGAACTTTAAGAAGTGAAATTCAAAGTTTTGTCTGTATCTTTAGCTTTACTATAGCCAAATGATGCTCAGCTGGTAAAATACTGGTCTTGCCGCCTTCAGACACTACATTTCATGAAAATGCTGTTGATGGGGAGCTGAGAACAGAGGTAGTGATAAAGAAAAAAGCTTAAAAGCTAAATGTTCTTGTCTCCTTTGATTCTCAGTCTTCAGGCTGTTGGCCTCAAAGACCTACCTAGTGTGAAATCAACAAGGCAGTGTTAAATGATTGCAAATGAGAAATAAAAAAGGGAGAGATTTACCAGTTGAAGGGAACCCTGTGCTTGAAAAAAATCCACACAATTTAACTAAATCCTCTTCCTCAACATGATTTTTCTGGATATCCTTGGCAGTGTTCAAGACCAGGTTGGAGGGAGTCTTGTGTGACGTGCTTTAGTGTGTGGTGTCCCTCCCCATGGCAGAGATCTTGGAACTAGATGATCTTCAGGTTCTTTCCAACCCTAACTATTCTATGATTCTATGATTCTCCTCAGCCTCTGCAGAGTAACAGAGAACTGAAACCTTGAAAAGAAAAGTTTACAGTACATCAGCACTCCAAGTTGGATTAGGATGAAACTGATATCATAGAATCATAGACTGGTTTGTGTTGGAAGGGACTTTAGAGCTCATCTAGTTCCAACACCCTGTCTCCCAGGCTTGGAGCAACCTGGTCTAGTGGAAAGTGTCCCTGCCTATGTATCAGCTTTAAGGTCCCCACCAACCCTAACCATTCTATGATTCTATTTTGTACCATGCTTCTCACACTGTAAACTTACAGCCACTTACCCTTGAGTGTGAATATCATACTAATGTACGATCGCTGACTAAGCTTACTGATCTGCCCTTTAAAGCTAAATGAAAAATGAAGATACTAAACTATTGCCAATGACAAGCAGAGATAAAAGCTTGTTGTAATTATACTAGCAAGGTAAGATATTTTTTGCTAGGTGTCCCAGCTTGTTTTCTCAGTAAGAAGTATTTAATCTACCATTTGTTCTGACTTACAGGTGGCAGAACTTAAAAAGGCCAACAACAGAATGGCTTTCAAATCCTGTCGCACTTTGCCTAATAAACTAACTGGAATTACTCAGAATTAGTATTTTACTGAAGTGGCTAGTACGGATAATTTTCTTATATTACTTTATTACTGCAAACAATAGAAGCAACACCATTTTGTATTTTGATTAGCATTTTGTTGATATGGTTTCTATGCGGTTGCCCCATCCCTGGCAGTGTTCCAGGCTAGGCTGGATGGGACTTGGAACAATCTCGTCTAGTGGAAGGTGTCCTAGTCTAGTGGAAGGGGTTGGAACTGGATGATATTTAAGGTCCCTTCCAACCCAAACGAGTCTGGGATTCTATGATTCTCTGAAATCGCTTCTTTCTGCACTGAAGCAGTCTGTGCAGAGTTTGCGCAGGGAGTGATGTCTCCTAGAAGAGCTGAGGAGAGCAGAGATTCAAAGCCAAATCAAATGTCATGTAAAAAGTGAGTAGTTAGCACACTGATCTACAGTAGTGGTAGTATAATGTTATGTTTATTGTTTTTATTATCACCTATAAAACCACTGACTGAAAAGTTTTCCCAGTGTGGCTTGCATAAAGTGCTATTCAGATACTACAAGCAGAGGATCATTTTTGTAATTCTTTTGTAAATCTTGATCAAATACAGTCTGTTTTACTAGGAGTTTCTAAATGTGATTAACATTTACTTTTGCACACAAAAAATGCACAGAGATGACTGAAAAGCCTAGAGAGAAACATGGTCCAGAGAGCAGTGAGCTAGCAGAGCTCTTCTTTCCTCACTGACCTGCTTGATATTTAAGTGTGGGGTTTATTTCTCATCATCCAATTTTTGGCCTGTTTTGAACTAGAGCTATCTAACTTCCATGAACTAAACAGATTCAATTCTCATTTCATTACGATACAAGTGAACTGTAGGTTTATTCTTCTACTAGTAAACCCTGGGAAAATATAGATATTACCAGAAATTAAAGCATAAACAAAATAATGTCCTACAAAGGGAAAAATGGGTACATTTGAACACAGCAATCAAAAGAAATCTTTGTACTTGGTACAGGACTTCTACCTTACTCCTTCCTCCCTGAGATACCCAGGTTGGAGAAAGAATATTTGCTGTAAACCCTACATGCTGATTTATTATTTTCTTGTGAGTTATAGTCAAACTCCAAATATTAAATCAACTAGAAGTTTAGAGGGCTTAAAAATCTCTAAGTCCTCTGACTGCACCTACAGCAAGGAAAGACTAAACAAATCTTTAAGATATTAGACAGACTCATCAAATAGCAATAACTAACGACCAAAGTCCTGTTCTATACCAGCTTCTTTCAGTGACCTTAAGCAAATCCCTTCATCTGTGTAGCTTGGTTTCTTTGTGCAGTAACAGCTATAGATGAGGAAAATTAATTTAATCACTAAAAGGTCATCAATGCTGATGGTAATAAAGACCACATAAGCCACTATGATGGACAAATAACTACGGACACTAGGTTTCTCTTTACTTGTTAGAGGTGGGAGAGTTACAATTATTATAGATATACAGAACACTTGAACAGAAATCCAAATGCTCCTAATTGGAATTCTTAAAGGAGTTCACTGTAAATTCAAAATCAATCTCATTTATTAACCCCAGGATGGAATAATTTTAACAGGTAGGGACATTTTTATTAAATATTTCTACTTCATAGAACTCTCTTAGCACCCACAATACTTTGTGGAGAAATCTTCGCAATCAAAATAATTTCAGTATAAAATAGAAGTGCAGAAAAAATGTGGAAATTATGCTAAAAATAAGTGCTTTGCAATTCTGAGAAAAAAAACCAAAACAAAACAAAACAACTAAAAACCAACCAACCAAAAAAAACCGAACAAAAAATCCCAAACAAACAAAACCAAAAACCAACAAAAAATCCCCAGCCCTGCTCACCAGGACAGACACAGTATAATAAATATTCCTTATAATTTATTATCTCATTACCTCCTAGAGTGAGGAAATAAACCCTTTGATTTGGGAATTTTCTAACAATAGAACTGAGGAAGAGTATCTTTTTTAGAGGAGAAAAAGTTATTTAAACCAAGTCCATACACCTACATCCAAAGACAGACAATGATAGTAAACATGAAGTGGGGGGAGAGACCCTACCACTGCACGTCTCTTCGTCTGTGTTGGTATCTTTCAAATATATGGCCTTGTCAACCTGTCATAAAAAAAAAAAAAAGAAAAAAATAAAAAGTAGATTAATGTATTAATTTCATAATATAATGAAATGGTGGTTGGAACTAGATGATCTTAAGATCCTTTCCAACCCTAACTATTCTATGATTCTATAATCCAAAGCAAACCAAAAAAGCAGTACAGTCTGCTTCATCTTCTCCATTCTCCCCTGCATTCCTGCATTTTTCCAAGAAAGCATATGAGTTTTCTTTGAAATGTGTAGCCCAAAGGAAATAATTTTACCTGTAAGCAAAGAACTGATGCCAAAATTGCTGCATATCAACTACTGCAATGAGAAAAAACCTCAAGCTGTACATCAACTTTTTCAGGAGCTTAGTGGGAAGGTGGAGAAGCTCACTGCATATGGCACAGAGATAATGCATACTGCATGCAAAGAAAAGCTTTTGCTACTAATGGTAAACAGAACTGAAAACAAAAAAGCTAAGAATTATTACATTTTTGACATTTCATCTGGGACATTGCACCACTGTTTTCTTTCAGGCTGATTTCAGTCCCTTGAAAAAGATCTAAACTATCTAAAATGTACCACAAGACTCTGTCCAGCTCTGGAGTTCCCAACACAAGGGGGACATTAAGCTGTTGGAGTGAGTCCAGAGGAGGCCACTGAGATGCTGCGAGGGCTGGAGCAGCTCTGCTCTGGAGACAGGCTGAGAGAGCAGGGCTGGGGCAGCCTGGAGAAGAGAAGGCTCCAAGGAGACCTTAGAGCAGCTGCAGTGCCTGAAGGGGCCTACAACAAATTTGAAGAGGGGCTTTTGACACGGGCCTGTAGGGACAGGATAAGGGGCAATGGCTTTGACTTGACAGAGAGGAGACTGAGATGAGCTCTTAGGAAGTCCTACCCTGTGAGGGTGGTGAGGCGTTGGCACGGATTGCCCAGGAAAGCTGTGGCTTGCTCCATCCCTGGCACTGTTCAAGGCCAGGTTGGACTGGTCTAGTGGAAGGTGTCCCTGGGTGTGGCAGGAGAGGGGGTTGGAACTAGATGAGCTTTAGGATGCCTTCCAACACAAACCAGTCTGTGATTCTGATTCTGTGTTTCTTATTTCAGGTAGCACTCTGAACTAATGTGCAAGGTGGGAGTCAAAGGCCTTTCCCTTCCTATGTGCACATATTGTTACCATGGAAGATTTGCTACATGCTCTGTTTCCATAGATTAGAAATGCTCCTAGGTAATTTTATGATTTGATTTGACACCATTCTCATGCACACCTACATAACCTTTACATATTCGTTAACACTGGGGAGAAAAAAAAATCTGGATGGTGATGCACTTATCCTTCTTTCCCACCTGTGGAAAAGATAAACATCACAGAATTGCAAGTACTTTGTAAATGAATACAGCAAAAATCAGGCATGTTCTGCTCATCTTCCCCACTAGATGGTTTTCATCAGGACCACCAGCTTTCCAGCTCTTGTTCATTACTGGCTGTAGTCAGACAGGTGGAAATACTTACATTCATTAAACAAAACCAAACCACAGTCAAAGATCCTACGTTAGTATATACAGATCTTGTACAGCGTACTTAAATTTTTTAAAAAATTTGAATGCAATGTTACTGAAAATAGAACAGATGCAGGTAACCCTCTGATGTCATACACGGGATTAGAATAAATCAACTGGAACAACAGTGCGAGAAATCATAATACACCTAAAAAGCAGCATTTAGAGCAGAATCATTGTTTTCAATAGCAGATTTTTTTGCTCTTTCTTCAGGGCAGGCTTAAAGGTTCCAGTGGCAACTTACTGTGTTACAGCCTCCTCCTGCTAGCAATTTTTCTGATGTATTGTACCATAACTGTATTTGTTTCTTAAACTGCTAATGTGGCAAAAATAAGCAGCCATACCTGAAATTTTTTTGTTCTATAGCAACAAAGTTGTTTCATTATATAAAGAATAAAGGAAGTTAGCCATTGCTTTATGGGACAGAAAGACAATTCAAAGGGGCTAAAGTACGAGACCCTAAGGCAGTCTATCCCAATTAGGCAACCATATTCTTCACGAGAAGAATGGCAAAAAGATTCTTATTTATTATACAATCAATTGGCAGAACGTGATTGTTTTAAAAGCCTTACTTGACTCCGCCTCAAAGGCACATGCCTGGCAGGCCCATCACGTGAAGGCACTTAAGTATATTGCTCTGCGTATTGCACAGAATCAATTACTACTTCTTTTTTAATAAAAAGTTTAATGAAGGTAATAGTACAGGCTGAATCACAGCTTAGCTACTCGTCATCCAGGTAGGACATCAGAAGTCCTTAACAAATGGACAAAGATTTCCATCTTGCTCTCTCCAGATGATGTCTGTTGTTTTCTTAACCCTACACAGTAAAATACCTAATCTCATATGTTTCAGAAGATTAAAAATACTGCTGGCCTGTCTACTGTTCCCTTTAGGTAGCTGAAGCAATCTAGCTTCAGTAACACAGAACTCAGGACCTGCTAAAATCCCCAAAAACCAAAATAAATCTGTGCATGCTGGCATTCATGCACTCAAGATCTTTTCCTTTTTGCCAACCCCTACCACTAACTCTAGTCTTCAGTGAAAGCATAGCAAAGGTCCTTGCAGGATGCCTTATTTATTAGTCAGATTATGGCAGCTCTTCAGTAGAGCAAATGCCACAGCCAAATGTGATCCCTGCAGGTGTCTCTGTAAGCATTACACATCAAGATAGTATTTTAAATATTTGCATCAGATGGGATAAATGCCACTAGCCTTTAACATTTGGACAGTGTATCTCCACATATTTCCATCTGTTTGAATATGGTGCTTGTCCACATGGATAAATGTTAACTCATTACCTTATTCTTATTTGGCAGCTGTGTTAGAAGAGACACCCCGATTTTCTTGCTTCTTCCACGTGAGCCATCCCGTTTATTTCTGTTTGCTAATTCAGAAGTATAAAATATTTTCCTTAATGAGTCAACTTTACTTCCATGAATTGTCTTCCTCTCTTCCTCTGCAAGGAGAACCATACCAGATCAGATAACATAATGCACTATCCAAGAAAAAGAAAAACATGAATTTCATTAAATCTAATATTGACTTATTTCACGCATTCACTTCTCCTCTCATGCTCAGAGCTTCCATGTGCATTGTACATGTGCATTTTGCAATCTTTATCACAAAACCGAATATGCAGTTTGAACTTCAAGTGCAGAGTATCACCTATTCCTCAATATTGAACAATTCATTGCCTCAAAAGCTTATGAAATATATAGAAAACTTGACAAAACAACAAGAAACCTGAAAATTCCAAAAAAATCAAGACAGCGAGGAAAGTTACACCTCAGTTTTTACTTTAAAACTTTGTTTAATCACTTTCTGAAATCTGCACAAAATGGTACGTAACATTTCTGCCCACGCCCTCATCTTGCACTTGCAAACACCAGACATACGAAAAGTATGTTCTTTGCAACACCACTATAAAACCCCTAGCACCTGCACATGCTCAGCACAGCTATTTTAGTTGTACACTTTTAAAATTAAAGCCAAAACTCCCCCTCATTCCCCAGAAGCAACACACACAACTAGACTTTGTGTCTAGTTTTAAAGGTCCAACAATTGTGCTTATGTGTAATCTCTTCTCATAAAATCACTTAATATCTTCAGAAGTTCAGGTGCACATATTCATAGAATCATAGAACCACAGACTGGTTTGGGTTAGAAGGCACCTTAAAGTTCATCCAATTCCAAACCCCTGCCATGGACACCTTCCACTAGAGCAGGTTGCTCCAAGCCCCGTCCAGCCTGGCCTTGAATACTGTCAGGCGTGGGGCAGCCGCAGCTCCTCTGGGCACACAACCTCTCCTGGCCTCCCTTTTCTTCACATTACCAAACCAATGGTGCACTTTCTTACCAAACACAAGACAGGACTATGATTTTGATCACAGTACAGCGATGACCTGGTCCAAAATTGGAGTAGTTCTTGTATCTTCTATCTCAACATCTTGGTTGTCACCCTGTTTAGACCATCAGGAAACCTCAAAACCATTAGAGCAAATGCCCACGTTGCCTAGGATAGAAGTGAACTTTGGCAGCTCTTGCCAGAGCTAATACTGGTAATAGCTTGTGAATCTGCCCAGGGCTAGCACCCACAGAGCTTTCAGGTGTCCATGGACACCACTATCAGAATCTCCACCAGTCCAGGACCATTTGATGAGATACACTAACGGGCTCTATAACATAGTCCCTGTATCTTTAGTTAGTAAAAGGTGTCCCTACCCATGGCAGGGGGGTGGAACTAGATGATCTTAAGGGTCCCTTCCAACCCAAACCGTTCTATGATTTTATGATTCTTTGATAAAATACCTCCTTTAAGCTGATTTCTTTAGGCACTGCTGCTTTCAGTGTTTAACAATTAAAGTATGCTCTTGACTTAGCTTATTACCGATCTGATTTCTTCCCTGTATCAGCAATTTGACTGGGTGGGAAAATTTTGCAAGTATACATTTTTTTTTAATTGGGATCAGACTAACAAACAGCAGTGCACCAGTGATATCTAATTGCCAGAAGTTTAGATCCTGAGATTAAAGATGAAATACAGATGTTTAAGCAAGGTTTGTTCCCTTAGGAGATTTCTTTACTCTTGAAAGACAGATTGGAAAAATGCTTTGTCAGTGAATTTCTAGAAGATTGGAAAAACTTTTCTCATGTTTATTTTATGCATCAAAAATGGCTGATCAGGCTCTCAATGAAAATAGGGAACTATTCAGAAACAGAACTCAGTCTTTCAATTATAGGTTCTGACATCTTTCAGGCCTTCAACAACTTCTTGGATAGCAAGAGCAACTTGCCCTTGCTCAACAACTATTACTACAACAACTATCTTGTTCAACTATTACTGCTTCTGACTGTCCTACCAGCCAGGTACATGGGGCATGGAGCAGCCAGCAGAATTAGGATACAGCTCGGTGATCATCAAATGAAACCTCAAAATGACAGACTAGATCTAGGAGCTGATAACAGAACAGGACAAGTATGTGCATGGAAGTATGGATGTCCAAACCTATGCTGAAAGTTATTAGGGCATTATTTTCCCACAACAGGCCAAAAAATGTCGCTAAGAGGGATCACCAGTGCAACCAATATGATTGATAAAAGTGATCCGTTTATTCAGCTGAAACACGGAGTTTATATAACGTTAGTTTGCTACACACATGCATTCTTGGTATATTTCTGTGATATCTTTGTTACATGAATATCCTTTCTCACACATTCTTTGTTTCTCTCTAGCTACATGTACATTCTTTCTCATACATCCTTGTATGTGTCTTTGAATACATTTTAACTACAATATCGTCTTGCCCTTTACTCCCATTGGTCAGAATCTTCAGGTTTCTTCCTTCCAGCTGCCGACTCAGCCGTTGGCTGTGCAGCTGGTATTCCGCTGACCACTACAAAACTTATGCTTAGCGAGCTCAGGCATGGGAACATGACCTTTGCCTGCTAGCCATGCTTCCACAAAAAAATATGTTAATTATGACCAAAATAAATCACAGCATCACAGAACCACACAAGCATAAAATACCAGACTGGTTTGGGCTGGAAGGAACCTTAAAGCTTATCCAGTTCCAAACCCCTGCCACAGAGTTTCTTTGGCTTAGTTTCAAAAACCTACTTTGTAGTAGTAAGAAACACTGCAGTGTGTTTCTAAAGAGTAACTATATCTAACAGGCATTGAAGTGATTGATATGGAAAGTTTTGATGATGTTCTTGGGATTACTCCACTGAGCTATCCATTAAAGAATTATTAATCCCCAGGGACAGCTCTGTGCTGCAGTCACCTTGACACCCAGGAAGGGCTGGCAGTGTGGGCGTAAGGTCAAGTCCTCACTCAAAAGAGTCAAGATTCATAGGAAGTAAATTGCACCAGAATAGAGCAAACATATTTTAACGCTCAGACCACAGATGGATCCCCTGAATAATTCCTAAATTCCAGGTCGCTCGCTACAACATCTGGGTTCTACCTCCCTTTTCAGTAAGTACTTTTTACAACAGCATTTGGAAGCATCAGTACATATGGGCAAGCTCTTCCTCCTACACACTCTTTATCAAGCCACAGAAATGAAGCAGTATTACAAAAGAAACCCTCTTTTAAATTCTCGACAGGTAAAATGGTCACCCACTATTTGATGATATTTTTACTGACAGCCTTCTTTATAGGAAGAACTGGATTACTAACCGAAAAAGCTTCAAACTTTTGGTTTTTAGTGTTATTAGTTAGTAGGACAGGATGGGCTTCCTGTTTTATACGAAGAAGTTATAAGTGTTTCATATTTAGGAATGACAAGACACAAAAGGATATTTACTGTAATCTAAGGTATGCATTAGCAAATTATGCAGACAAACGTGCAGACTTACGGCGTAAAAATAGGGACTGAGGACCCAGCAACCTTCCTGTACACATCTGTAGCCTTTGTGCATGAGAAGTGAGGAAAGGTTTCTGGAAGCCATACACTTTCCTCAGTTAGGTCAACAGAGAGACAAAAGGCATCATCAACTGGCATAATCAGCAACATAACTCATACGGCAAAAAAAATTCTGAATAAACATGATAATTCTGCACAAGGCCAGGACTATCTTGGATACCACTATGTTCATTCTTCTGGGATATAAATCATGTCATCCTTCTCCAAAATACAGGTTCTGAACTCTCCAAATAAAATATCACTTTTAGCATCAAAAGACCCTTGCCACATATTTGGGCAGTAATAATTAGATAGTACATAGGAGATGGCAAACTTATTTTATGAGATTATATATTTTCAGGACAGCTGAGCTATTGTCATAGATAAAACCCTGGATAGATTAAAGTAACTAATAAGAAATCATAGAATCATAGAATAGTTAGGGTTTGGAAAGGACCCTAACGCCATCTAGTTCCAACCCCCCTGCCATGGAGAGAGATGCCTCACCCTAGACCATGTCGCTCAAGACTCTGTCCAACCTGGCCTCGAACACTGCCAGGGATGAAGCATTTATCACTTCTGTGGGCAACCTGTTCCAGTGCCTCGCCACCCTTACAGCAAAGAAATTCCTCCTTACATCTAACCTAAACTTCCCCTGTTTAAGTTTGAACCCATTACTCCTTATTCTATTGCTACAGTGGCTGATGAAGAGTCCTTAACAGGCATCCTTGTAGGCCCCATTCAGATACTGGAAGGCTGCTATGAGGTCTCCACGCAGCCTTCTCTTCTCCAGGCTGAACAGCCCCAACTTTCTCAG